>JASCZW010007850.1:0-101925 GCA_034211315.2 Aedes japonicus
AAAAAGTGGCATGTGTGCAAGACTTTCTATGCAGAATACCAAAGTTCGAACTGGACTACGTACGTTTAAGGTTCAGAAGTCCTCAACCGTGACGAGAACAGAATACGGTCATGCGAATGGATGACGAGACATATGTGGAGTTGACTTCAACCAGATTCCAGGAAACCTGTATGTAATTGTCAAAGATAAGTGTGATGTTCCTTAGAACCTCCGGACACAGAAGAGGTCGAAGTTTGCTTTAATTTGACAAGCGATTTGTACTTGCGGAAAGCCAAGGAAACCTTTCGTTACTGCAAGTACCATGAATGGACAGGGGTATTTAGAGCAGTGTCACCAAAAGCGGCTTCGCCCTCTCGTGAAGACTCACGACGGCCTGACGATCGTCTGGACAGATTTGGCATTATGCCACTACATAAAGCGAATGCTGTCGATTTCAGACCGAAAGATCTAAACCCCCCTTAAACAGTCTGGAACTGCGCCAAATAGAAAATACTGTGCCATTATGAAGGAGCACCTTCTAAAAACGACCTAAAGTGGTGAAGAATGTAGAAGAAAAGAAGAAAGCATGTGTTAATATGCAAAAACTGTCAATGATGAGTTCGTGCAGAACCTTATGGTTGGAGTTAAGGACAAGGAATGGGCATTAGATATAAAAGGCGGAAATAAATTAAATGAATGATGTCAAAACTAAATCGTTTAATTGTTTCAGTTTTACTCCCTGAAAATTTGGTGATTCAATCAATGATCTTCAAACTTTCAGGGAGTAAAATAAAAACATGTTATAAATATTTTCCCATGTATGTTTTATTCAATTTCAATTCCATATCCAAATGCACGAACCTTCTTCTTTACATTACTCTTAAGGTCTTGTGCAACATTTGGACTAACTCTTTTGCGTGGCAATCCATTTTTCTTCATATCTTCCTCCGATTTCACTTCCTTAGGAAGCTCCCGAAGTGCCTCGGTTGGGATGCTTCGGCGCGAAATTGACCCTCCTTAGACTTGTACCACTCCAAAACCTCTTCGAGTAATGGCACGAGGCTTAATCCGGCCAGAAAATCATAGGACCATCGTGTGACCTCAGAAGAGGAATACGCATTTGAAGGCATTCCTTTAGGCACCTGCCCATTGACCGATCCAGTTGTCATGAATGGGGTGCTCTGCTTTCCACACGAGCAAATTGCTTGCCAAATCATATATTTTTGGCAAACTTTGCCATCTTCTGCTTTCTAACGTCCTCAGGGACATCGAATTTACGATGAGCAGTGAAAAACTGGAGCCCCGGAAGCTGCCGGAAGTCTGCTTTTACATACGTCTCACCATGCATAATGCGGCAATGTGATTTCGTCAACATCTGCGTGTAGAGCTTCCGTGCACGTGTTTTACCTACCGTATTCTGTCGTTCATCGCGGTTAGGCACCTTTTGAGCTTTGTACGCGTGGGATCCTTCACGTTTTTTCGCATCTTGCACGAAAGGTTTGGTTAGATTCGAACTGAACTGTTGGGATTCCTCTAAGGAGATCCATATTTGCCACTGTTTTCTTTCCAATCGATGCTCAAACGTTCGTGGTACCGATCTAAAACACGAGACACTGTAGAATGTACCATTCCCAGATTCCTGCTGATGGCAAGATGAAAAAGATTCGGATTTTCGAGGTACGTGCGCCAAATTTCAGAGCGCCGCTGCTGTTCTTCCGACTCTATCTTTTCAACGATTGCACGTCTGCTAGTGAAACTTACACAGCGTAAACAAATACACATTGAACTAATTCCACCTAAAATTTCAATAGAAAATACCCAACGGGTAAAAATTAACAGCCATTTAAAAGTGGTGCAATTTGATTCCGTACAACCTTTAATCGGATAGACGTGGCTGGGTTGGCTCAGTGGTTACCCGTTCTGCTTACTGAGAGAAGATGGTCGGGAGTTCAATTACAGGCCCGTCCCCTTCCTTGTCATTTGTCACCTGCCTCTTTATATCACCACTAGATTTAAAATATTTTTTTATTCTCTACAGTCTACTGCGCGTTCATTGATCGCATCACTACTTACCACAGTGAATCCATGATCTAAAAATAACCTGCCTCACTAACACAAAAACTATCCTTCCCTTTGGCAATTGTGGAGATGCAGAGGTGTAAACACGGTCTCTAACCAACGATTGTCAAACTAATCATCCTTCCCTCCACTCCCAAAGACCGCGAGGACGTGGCCGGCGCCGGTACTAATCTATAAATAGAATGAATTTGTGAACTTTTGTACATTGAAGATGTAAAAGCTACTTCCAAGCTCCATTTTGTAGTTCTCGATACTACGATACGCACGGTCTTTTTTTGAAAAACTCAAATTCTGAGAATGACTTTTGAGTGTGCGGATTTTTCAAATTGAAGAAAAATCATACGTATTTATAAAGCGTAAAACTTCTAAAGTAAGTGTAACTTTTGTCGGCACCCTCTTTTCTATTCGGTGATCCTTCCATTTGAACTGTGTAGGGAAAATGTTATAGTCAACGAAAATAGCAGCATTTTCGAGTACATGTGTTTATTTGAAGGTCTATCAATTAACTATGTTGTTAAGTTATCACATGCATTTATGAATTATAGTTTTAAAAATGGATTACCTAGAATAGTCAACATTGCCAAATCCATTTTCCCATTGCTGAATTATTTTTAGTTATGCAATGATAATGTTAAATTTATCTAATTTTTTGCGACAGAAAGTTCAGGGAAAAAGACGCCTCAATACTGATGAAAATGCTAAAATTATTTTATCCTGGACTAGTATTATGTACATATATAGATAGGGATTAATTTCAGAAGAATATCACGAGGATACAAGACGTGTGTATTTAGTAAACTGTATCTGTTTGTTCCCAACATGTATAAGGATTTTTATTTGCGAATCTGCACTGGATAAGTACTTCATTTTTAATGAGGTGTGATGACTTGTAAAGAGAAGAAAAAAAATCTCTATTGTAAGTCCCCCGCTAAATCGGATAATAATAAACTGTAAACAAATAGTGACTAATACCGCAGGCACCGAAGACTTGCTGTTTCCATTCGCCACCCAACTGTGGTGGGCTTCGCACTGCTGACAGAAAACAAATACAACGATATGCCACCCACGGCTGAATCTTTGTAGCGATGCTAGCCGCAGGATAATACACTTTTGCACGTGCTCCTAGTATCCTTGAACACAAACGTAAGGTTCGTTTTGTTCAATTCGTCCTTTGCCTCTGCACCACCGACGCTGTTGACGTCTCTTTCTTGGATGATGTTTAGTTGCGCATGTTGTTTGCCTGCACGTCAACGGCATCGATAATCTGTTTATTTTAGGAAACCATCTAATTTCTCTTGCGGCCTATTGAAGCAGTTACACAAACATCGAATACGTAATTTGAACATATGTTACAATTTCGGGTTCCAATGTAAGCGAAAAGTCATTACCTCGGGCTGCAAAATGGTGAGTCGACAACTGTGATGGAGCGTGCGTCCCCGCAACATAGCTCTGGTCCTCACAAGTTTCCTACCTCATGCTTCCACGGGTCAGCAGATGACAAAGACCGCCAGCTAAGGGTTGCGTACTTAGCTGGTAGTGCAGCCTGGGCACTGTTGTCCTTCTGACTTCAGCTAGATTGAGGAGGTGCGTGCCGAGGACAGACACCAAGGAGGTGTGGCCAAAAGAGCGGCTGAGTAAGAAACGCTGTATCTCGTCAGCTATACCTTAGAGGCAGTCCCACCAACGCAATGTAGGCAGCGCGGTAAGATAGCATGCTGAAGTCTTACCCTACTACGAAAAATGTAAGTATTCTTTATTTCTTTATACGGTATATAATTTTGGATCATCCATGGAATCAGAAGACATGCAGATAGTACACATGTTATTCTCATTTTATATTATAACATCCCTTTACAATATTTCTTATGCTATTTTCAGCTTCGCATTTATCCATCATCGTAAGTTTTAGTCCACTCACCCCCCATGGAGCGAGATAACCTTGGCAATTATTGCCACGCTTTTGGTTCAAATGCCAAAAGTTCACCCACAGGCAAAAGGAGCATAAACTAATCTTTCTAGCATCTATGCTCCCAACGATAAGGTACAAATTATCACACTGTATAACTCAACATGGAAGCGTTTGGTACGGGAGGTCCACGCTTTCTTCCTTCCTTGATTCAGAGTAGTAGAGCGATTTTAGATCTTTCTGGAATCGCTCTATTTCTTGGAATCCTCTCTGCGGCAATATTACTACGCAGTTGGCCTGGCCGATGACAAGAAAAATGATGAATTCAAGAAAACATCATTTTCCAGGATGCTTTCAAGAATTGGCTGCGTTAGTATGAGATTAGATTAGATTAGATTAGATGTAAGCGAAAAGTCATTACCTCAGAAAGTGTCGAACCTGAGGATTTATGACCATGAACTTGGTCATTCACATTGCACTGGTTTCGGTTTAAAAAAATTCGATGTCCCCATTCAGTCTGGTCGTTCTCAAAGAAAATAAATTGTGCTGAAAGTACAAGAGTCAAATTTGCTTACTGGATTTCAGCTCAGATTTCAATTTTGCGACTCGATCAATTATTTCTGTACGTAATACGATCTGAGCTAACTGTGCTAATTAACATGTTTGAGAACGTTCCTTTTTGCGATATGAGCAAAAATCTAACACGAGCCATATGAGCCGATAAATCCGTGGAAATCGATTATCGCTAGCTATGAATTATTCGGGTTCAAAAACGAAAAACAACATTAATAATTCCAATTAGAGTTAAACACATTTTTTTAGATTTCCATAAACTTTTAAACGAAATAGTTACCCATTTACCTACATAAACAAGTTTTTCATCTGTGTTGATCCTTGGTCAATGCCCTTTGAGGCTCGATTCTTTTCCTGAAACATGATAAAACTAAAACCCTCCCTCGGAAAAACTGATGCCTACAATTCATACCGATACACAAAACCAAGAGAAACTGAATGAATCCTTTCACCCTTTTTAGCAGAATTCTTGTTGGAACCAACCGAGGGGTCGAGATTCCTTTGCGCCACTTCACCCCAGCTGCAAATGCGATATTTAACCTGCCTGCCCCAGCAACCCATATTGTAAAATCCCTAGCCAATTCAACTTCATAGCTTGATTACTCACCCCATGCATCGAACAAATTGTATAGTGAACGGATCAAAGGGTTTTCTGTACTCAAAAGAAAGTTACTCTTCTAGGGGTTCACTAAAATTTATGTAAGATTCGGAAATGCTTTCAAGGTGGTAAAAGCAGATAGAGGCAGTTCCTCATAAACAAAAGATAATTAAAATAAAAACGAGATCTCCGTTTGCATGTAAAAGTAAGGGATCACAGAAAAAAAAATAAAGAAAAACACGTTCCTAGCTTACGGTAAACAAGAAAATATGCAAACTCGCAGTTCAAGCTGAATGCATGTAAAGCATGCACAAACACAATCAGGAAACTCGCCACCAGCCACGATACACTGGTGGTGAAATTAATTCAATAATTCTACAGCTCCCTACACTATGAAAATGTCAAGCAAATTTTAACGTTTGTGAATTATACCGAACAACTATACAGAAATCAATTCATTGAGTTTGGCAAGGACATTCGCGACAGAAGCGCAAAGTCTGTTATCCAGTTGTCTATGATCTCTTTCCCCTTACATAGTCTTTATTGCATCCACCCTTCCGCAGCCCTCAAGGATGCGACGGAGTGTAAGCATAATGATTTGTGTTCAGACGAGGGAAAAGTCAACCAAAACATTGCAAGTAGGACACATTCACAACACAACAGCGCATGCTTGGTTTCCCTTTCTAGCGTGTTCAAGATGGTACATGGCTCTCTCGAAGAACAGATGGCTCAGATGGTTCTGGAATGTTCTTTTCACCCCTTCTAGATTATTCTTCCGAAAAAATTTTGAAATGTTCGGATGGAAAAATAAAAGATAATTCGTTTCGATCTCAATGTGCTATATACTAGGGTAACGGGGTGCATTGTTAGCCTACCATGTTTGTCATTAATTCAAAGATAATCAGCAGAATCAAATTTCTATCAGGATGATTGATTGCTTCCAAAGCAGCTGAGACATTAATAATCAATTTATAGCTGATCACTTCCGCGTAATTTTGGATTTCCTTGACTTTTTAGACACCATGATCTTACTGATTGAGCTTAACAGATTCTCTCCACGATCTTCGAATGATCTAAATTTGACTAAATTGAGCCCTAAAACCGAGTAATACCACCTAGAGCTACAGAAAATTTTCACATGTTATAAGCGATTCAAAAAAAAAAACCGTAGACCCAATGTTAGGGACATGTTTTTTTTTCTGTGTTCCTAAAGCTCGATTCAAAGGGAAACCCAATGTTAGGGACATGTTTTTTTTTCTGTGTTCCTAAAGCTCGATTCAAAGGGAAACTGGACGCACGGTTTAATACACCACCGCGTCCCTGGTGGTTGGAACAAAAAACGTCTGACAGGCATTTGTTGATGTTTCATTAACGAAGAAATTGGTGATTGACCGACGTATCTAGAATTAACGGATCATGGAACTTGACAGAAGGAAAATTAATTGTGCACAGAGTCAACGATGTGTCTTGTAATCAAACATTACAATGATACTTTGAGTGTGGATAGAGCACAGCGCATCTATCATAAAAGTGGCACTAGGGACAAAGAGCTGAGCAGAAAGGTGTTGAGGTACATGAAAGGCAACCCAGGTGTCGCCATACGTGATTTACATACGGCAAAGAAATACGATTCCAACTTTTCCACCGTGCGTAACATTCTTTCAAGAGAAGGATATAAGTATTTTTGCGCTAGTATACATCCGAATCGCTCCCTGAAACAAAATTTAGTGGCCAAAAAGCGATCACGATTATCCAACGAACGAGTTTTGACGAAATTTGATGGCTGTATTTTAATAGAATGACGAATCATATGTCAAAAGGGGTTATAAACAAATCCCCGGACCAAATTATAAATAGGTATGAATAATCAGGCATAAATTTGTTTTTTTCTGATAAGTTTGCTCGGCAACTAATGATTTGGCAAGGAATCTGCATTTGTGGCCTTAAAACCAAGGTTTTCATCACATCTCACACAATGACGTCGAAGGTTTACATTAAAGAGTGTCTGAAAAAGCGGATTTTACCCTTCATTCGGCAACACAAGCCCAACGTTATAATTTGGCCAGATCTAGCCAGCTGCTACTACTCTAAGAAGGTACTAGAATAGTATGCTGCAAACAAAGTTAATTTCGTTGCCAAAGAGATTAACCCTCCGAATTGCCCTGAGTTCAGACCGATCGAAAAATATTGGGCAGTTGTCAAGCGAAAACTTCGAGGATGCGATAAAGAAGTGGAAAATGCACAACAAATGCGTATAAAGTGAAATAAGTTCGCCGGTACAGTGTCACCAGCGACCGTGCAGATCATAATGGCATCGATCACAAGTAAAGTGCGAAAGTTCGTTCGAAACGGTTAAATGTAATAACTTGTTATGTATCGTTTGAAAGCTGAATAAATACCCTTTTGTTTGACGTTTTGGTCAACCGTGTATATTGATTAATTCTTAAGATATGATCACTTCAATGCGTCCAAATTTACTTTGAATCGGGCTTTTACGTTGGCCTGTTGTTCGAAAAGCGTATTAAAAATATCATTATTGGTAAAAATTTTCAATGAAAATGCATGAGTATCAGTTGTATGATTATCAAAAGCTCATGCAAACATAAACCAAAGGAACAAAATTTATGTGGAGTAAATTATAATGTGTTTATTATAGAATGACCCATGAAGTATATGTGAAAAACGCTAATGGATTTCAAACCCGTTTTATTTTAGTTCGTTTTGTGACATTTTGTCTTCGGTATAGCCAATTCAGCTGGCAACCTAAGTAATATTTCCAAAACCATCCAGCTTGATTTAGTTTTATTAAAGTTTTATGAACGCCACTGGAAATCAATTTGCTTTTATTATGGTACCAAAAGGTGCCAATAGGTTTTGTTTTATTTTAGGCAGGTTTATGAGAACAGCTTCTTTGCAACGATCTTGAAACCCTGTCTTCAAAAATTCCGTTTACTCTATCGAAGGTTTTATTTTGACTTTATGAACTCCTAACATGCTGTTTAGAAATGCCGTTTGAGGACTCATGCATATTATCTTATTATGGTCAGTTTAAAAAGCACTTTGAAACCTTTTGCCTCCAGTAAATGCATTAAACGGCTAATTGGCATTGAGGGAAGCCACCAAATGACTAAATAGTTTTATAGTAGCCATTGCGAAGATCAATTGGCTTTTTGGCAACACTGTGATTACTTTCAATCGCCATATTGAAATACAAGAAATCATTGAAATCTGGGACAATAAATACAATTAATATTAAATGTAATACAAACGAACTGTAGATCGGAGACCAATTTCGGCATTCTTTAAGCTAATCTGATTGAATTCCATACATTTTAAGAAATTTGTTGTTGTAAAATCATTGTTTTTGTTGTTGTAAACTCGCACAATTTCCGAGGCGCATTAATTTCAGCTTTTATCGTGCTAATTTTCACCATAAAATTAAATGCGCATTTCAACGCTACATAAAACTCAATTTGTTTTGGATATTTGGCTATCAAAAAATTCCACAACACTTGGACTTTTTCTTAGTTTCTTTTTCTTTACTGTTAAATGAACCTGAAAAGCAGAGAATCAAACAAAGCAGAACAACAAAAACCAACACAGTACAGTTTGACAGCTGTTGCCATTTGGCCCTGTGTTGGTATTGATGGCAGCCAATAGGTTTATGAAGGTTCTCAAGTGGTCATAACATCTTTCACGAGAACCCTTATCAGTGAATGCATACACTCCATTTTGTGGCTTCCAAATGCGCAAGCACGATTCCCATCAACATGGAAGCCTCTTTCTCTGTTCACTTTGCACGAATTTTTACAACACGAAGGTAAAATGTTAGAAAAGGTTAGACGCAATAGATTGTAAGAATGAATAAATGAATGTCACCATCCCTGTTCGGCAGCACTGTGATTAATCCTAATGTACACGCAGACATGAATTAGTGAAAGGCAACTATCTCTGAGCTGACATGTCCTGTCTTAGCTACTAACTTTTGGCGATTTATTCATAAGTGATTAACTGTTTGTTTGTAATTGGAAAACTAAAATAAAAATTGAACTATCACATCGTTTTTCCACTTCTTAAAAATTAAACATGAAACACTGGAAACTTGTTCAAAGTATCGATAGTAAACTTGATCGAATTCCTTTGAATTCCACTAAAAAGCTTATCTTTTGATTCCTACGTATATCTTTAAGGCCTATTTTGTCTAATACTTCTTCCGTGTTAAGTACTCGATTCGTTAAGTTCTTCAAAATGTAAAGCCAATCGATCAAAGATAAGATTTAACTCAAAGGAATTTGGAGTTTAAAGGAATTTGCTTACGTTTTCTAGTGAAAATTTACACAAAAAAGCATGTTTTTTGTTTTTATCAAAGCACTCAGCCTTCTACGTATTCCATATAGGAAATATATTGAGTGCTTGACCAACTTCATTGACCGAACAGCCACCAGAGAGTTTAGACTTGGAGAAAATGAAGTAGTGCTCAGGTGGAAAAGAAGCTATATGTTCTAGAGAATAGTATATAGCTGCTAGTTCAGCAACATATACAGAACAGGGCTTTTTTAGCATAAAGCAAGCGCTATGAATTCTTTGAATTCTTTGTAGAAAGCATCGCAAGACAGACGTTCGTCCCCATGTTTCTACGAAAACCAAATTGTGTGTCTGACAGCAAGCTGTTAGATTCAACCCATTTGTCCAGTCGATAGAGAATCATCTTCTCCAACAGCTTTCGCAAACAAAACAGCATCGCAATAAGACGATACGAATTATGGTTTGAAGCGGGTTTTCCGGGCTTTTGGATTGCTAAAACCCTCACGTGCCTCCACTCATTCGGAACAAGTTCATTAAGCGCCATTTTGCGACGTCTGGGAGGTTTTTGATCAGATTGAACTTAATTCTATCCATTCCCGGAGCAGAATTGTTACATGGAAGGAGAGCAAGTGAGAATTCGAGATATAATAACGAATTGTTATCAATTAAATTGTTCAAATTCAGAATTTATAAATACCACCATTATCTACTACCTTCTCACATTTTTAAAGCCGTTAACTTTAGGAAGTGTAAAATGCGTTATCCAGCTATGATTTTGAATTTCAATAGAATTGTTCAATGCGAAGTTATTTACTTTCAGAGCCCGTCCACATGTCGAAACAGTTTCATTTCTCGTTTTCATTAAATGTTCCACATCCAAAACAAAGACGTAGTTTACGTTAAAATCTTGTTCATTCAGTAATAAGAGACAATATTCCAAAACTCTTAGTCATATTCAATATTTTCTCAGTATTTATCAGCGTTTGATGCCAAATTACACATGTTATTAGAAGTTCCAATTTCGATGACAAGAAAAACATTTCTCCTAATCTTTGAACACAATACTTATCACACTCCGATGGAGACCAATCAACAAATGATGTACATTCCGTCAGCACTACCACAGTCATTGCTGTATAAAGAGCAATATCGCCTTACCCCAGGGATACCACATTTCCGTACATGTGTACACGAGAAAAGTGTACAGCTTTTTTGGAAAAAAAAAAAGGAAGCCCATTTTCTTCATTGCAATAATAATCGTCTATTTTAACACCTATCATAATTTCAGAAGCTATTTTATGATGGTGCCCACTTTATTCGTGTACAAGTTCCCGTATGTTTGGCTCCCCCAGGTATCAGCAACAACTACAGCACCAATAATGCAATCAATAAAGAACCAAAACATTCCACCCATCTTACCCCCCGATACCACAGTACGGAGGAAAGTTCGGGGACATCAGTCGAATGTTTTGATCGCCGCACAAGTCACAAGCCATTTCCTACCCTACTCAAAACACTGAAGTGCGGCCATCAGTATTGGTATGACATGTTTACGAACAAATATCGCGTGTTTTCGTACTGAACCTGATGATGGAATATATATTTGCCCAGGACGGAACTTTGTATTCAAATATTAGTAATATGTAGTGCGCTAATAACTAGTCATACATACTTACCCTATATAAAACACCCACTTAGATAGATGATGATGAAAAATGTAAAGCGGTTATATCATCCGCTCTACGTTTCACGTACAAACTTGTCCGGGAGGAAAACAGATGACTTCCTTTGTTATTATTTTCAAATATGGCTCCCCAGATCCCAGAGGGATGCCTCGCTAACACTCAGCTAGCGAGTCTACAGCCTATTCTTGTTTTGAAAAAAATCGTATCTATTGCCCACAATTTTTCAAATAATCCAACAAGAATAATTAAACAACACTATCCTTCACGCTATCAAGTTCAACTATTTCACAACAACGTGATTCTCACTAAACACACTACCTTAATATTCAAGTTCAATAGCAACAATATGGCTGGAAAATAGTTTTATTCCGTGACGCCAACAGTCACAATAACTTCTCAAAATGTTTCAGCACACGTTGTAGCCTGAATTTCACTTCTTTACTTGCACTTTTACACGTTATCACTTGCAGAGCACAAAACATTATACGGCCATCTTTGAATCGCACTGACTATGGTATGAAAATGAATGACTCGATGTTTACGATTCTGATGAATAAAAATATTCTTTTATTCCAAACCTAGCTGAGTGAGCAACCGACACATCTACCAGCAAAGCGAGAAACGTAAAACGTGTTATTATTTCTCAACTTTACGAGTGAATGAACTCTAACACTGCTAGAGAATCGCGTACTTCTGTATGTGTATCTTCGGCTTTAAAATGATTCTATCAACAACACTCAATTTGTGCAAATAATTCATACAAACAGCTAATACGCATGCGCACGGCTAAGTGTGAGGCTCGTTTAGAGAAAAACTAAAATAACAACAAAAACCCATCCTATTCGCAGAGAAAGAAAATAACCTCTTAAGAAATCAAAATTCCAGCTTTTGAATTTTATCGAATATGCTTCAATCAAATATTTTGGAGAAAATGAATAACGTTGCAATTTTCTTGTTCAAACGATAAGCCTGAATGTTTGTAAACAAAGGAACGGAATGGCATCTTCTCCACGTTGCCCATTCGGTTCAGCATCAAGATGGGGAGGTTGTTTTGATTTTCAGCTACACACGGCATGCTGCAATGGGAGCTTCTTTTTCTTCTTTGTTCTAGACTGCTGTACGACACATACACAGCCAAGATCACGAGGCGTCGAATGTTTTGATACATGCAGAGCATATGGTGGTGTAGAAGCTTTGAAAAGCTCGCTGAAAAATACTACACTACCGTAGCGGGCCAATTTGTGGAATTCAATAATTGTAATATTTTCTTGTATAGCAAGAGGAGGGTTTCTTGTTATGATTTAGGTGCTCATTCAACATTAAACATACTATCGGGATTTTGAAATCTCTAAGATTATATATTTCCATAGAGAGCAATTTCAAACGTGTTGAATGTTGAGAGCGTTGCAAAAAGTGGTAATGTTTTGAACGTTATTAATCACGTCGTTCCACGTTTGGTTTAGAGATTTACACACCATTTTTTTTACAGTAGTCAGTAAAATTTTTACAAACTTTCAAACAGCTGAACGTTCGGTAATACATTCAGTAAACGTTTTGTTTACTGCATTCTGTCATAATATGCATATTGTTTTAAAAATATGTGAGGCATTTTTTTCGCAAAAATTATATTACCAGACACCATTCCATAATACCTTGGTTTATCGTTGTCCGCATTGACTCTCGCAAATGTTTTGCTCTTCGACTAGGACTTTTCTGGCGAATGTTAGCGAATGTCCTAGGAAAAATGTATACAACAAATCAAGTGAAATTCTTTAATAAGCATTAGAAAATTTGATTCTACAAGAGCGTATTACCGTTCGTGATGTGCCGGTAATATCCTCCATGTTTTGTTAGAATTTTATCTTTCATCTATACATTGTAAGAATTCAAAATCCTAACAGCTTACACCTCTTTAGCACGCAAAAATGGCGGACGTTTGACAGGTGTGGTTTATACTGAAGCATTCCATAAAAATTTCCAAACTCCAGTGATGTTTACATCTTACGTCCATTTTTTTATTAAGGTTTTACTGAAAATCGGTAAAACAATTACTGAGCAGCGGATGTTTAATGGACAGTTACATTAGTTTACAAAAGTACATCTAATTACTGTCCGAAGAAGGGCCCACAACACTTGAATCATCTGTAGTTTTTCCCTTACACGAGATGGTATCGGTGCGGGATCCTATGCTTTGCGGGGTAGCTGCAGAAATGCCTGTTTGCAGTGTTGATAGGTCCTTTTCTATTGTTGCCAGAATAGTCAAACAAAATTGTTTGTTTTTTCAATAGGCATCACTCTATCAAACGATTCTTCTTGGAAAATGGATTAGTACGAGGGTTCATGTTCTCGGGGAAAATTGCACGTAAGCCCTTCTGATAGGCAAGTATCTCATAATCATGAGGAGTTTGTTTTGATTACTCAAAGTTCAAGGATAGGTCGGAAAAATCGGAACGGAATTAAAAATCAAATAATGTTATGATGTGTGTACATAAACTTGCTGAATTTAGATTTTGTGATTTTTATCATATATATAATAGCCCTGTTTGTCTGTCCGGTGACTAGCCAACCAGACACAGCACGCGGGGAAATTCTCACAAAAAATAAAATCTCCACGAAACGTCAAAATTTAAAAACAAACAGTGCTCCCGGGGAAGAAAAGATATTTTTTGATGGATTCAAGTGAGTCTCCCGCCGAGAAGAGGCGGCGATTAGCAAGGCTGCAAAAGCAGAAATGGCGATCGCGTCAGGGTGAGGCAGTTCGAAGCGAGATACGGCGGAGAGATGCACAGGCTCACCGGAATCGTAGAGCAAGCGAAACACCGGAGCAAACGCAAGCGCGTCTTACAGCGGTTGCTGCCTCTGTTCGTTCGACACGGCAGCGAAATGCAACAGATGTAGATGCAGAAGCTCCTCATACCTGTGGCTCAATGAGCGTAATATGTCAATTTTGTCAATCCAAAAATTTTATCGCTGAAAGACCCACGGATGGAAAGTTTAATTCGTGCTGCCACAAAGGCAAAATTAAACTTCCGCGGCCTACGAATGCATCGGGAGAACCATTGGAATATCCCGAATTCCTTCGCAGCCTCCTTATGGACACCAACAACCCCGAAAGAACCCACTTCAGGCAGTGCATTCGGTCGTACAACAGTGCAGTTTCGTTTGCTTCTTTGGGAGCGAAGATAGCTGATGTTCCTGGTAGAGGCCCGTATGTTTTCAAGGTAACGATTATTTTTGTTTTCCCAATCCTTGGACTAAATATTCTTTTTCAACAGGTACATGGACAAACCTATCATAGGACATCTCACGTCAAGCCACCACATGGTGAACCGCCACAGTTCGCCCAACTATATATGCTTGACAGCACTCAAGCTACGGAAGTGCGGCACAACCATCCGGCAAGCGAATTGTTGCGGACGCCGATTTTGGACAAAATTGACCGTTTCATGCGACAGAACAATGTTCTGGCACAGCATTACACTATGATGCGGCAAAAGATGATCGCTAAGGAGCAACGTGCAGTTACAACTGACGATGAGATACCAGTTGTAAATATGGTTCTCAAAATCGATCGACAACAAGACCAGCGGCGATATAATGCGGCAACCGCTGACGAAGTTGCAATGATTTTCGTCAATGAGGATGGTGAGCCACCGTTCAACAGGGACATCCGAATCTACCCGAAAAATCCGGTTAACTCGCAACAGCAGTTTCTGAATCTTAGCATCTTGAGCTCGAATCTGGATCCGATGGCGTATGCATTGTTGTATCCGTATGGCGAACCAGGATGGCAACCTAATTGGCAGTGTAATGCGTACGAGAATGCACAACTTAACCGTATTAGGACCAACGTAACTATGTTGCAATATAAAGTTGCTCAGACGGCAATACGCACTGGAGAATTTAACCCCGTAATGTACGCTGGCAAACTAACCCAGCAATGGTTGGTAGATTCTTATCTTCAAGTAGAAGCCAACAACCTTAACTATATTAGGTAAGGTATAAGTAACTGTAACTGATATATTTATCAATAAATGACATTACATTAGGCAAAACCAGCGACGACTCCGAGCGGAACAGTATCAGGGGCTCACTGATCATGTGGAGAATTTGGCAGCCGATGGGAATGTTGCAGCCGGCGTCCCGGTGATTCTTCCCTCGAGTTTTGAAGGATCACCGAGAAACATGCATGAAAGGTGCAGCGACGCGATGTCCCTATTTGCAAAATTTGGAGCTCCAGACCTTTTCATTACGTTTACGGCTAACCCTAATTGGGCAGAAATTGTTGACAATCTACGCACAGGAGAAACCACCTCCGATTGACCCGATTTGGTGGTTAGGGTATTTAAGATTAAACTAGCCGCTTTGATGGATGACCTGTGGAAAAATAACAAACTGGGACGATCGAAAGCCTACGTGTACTCGATCGAGTTCCAAAAGCGAGGACTTTCCCATGCGCACATTTTAATAACATTACAAGCGGAGGACAAATTTACAACGGCTGAGCGGATTGATGCATTTGTAAGTGCGGAAATACCACCGACTACACAACCAAGTCTACGCGAAATTGTTTTGAGGTTCATGATGCATGGCCCATGTGGACCTTCTAATCCAAGAGCAGTATGTATGGAAAACGGTAAGTGTAAAAGGAATTCCGCAAACCTTTCACCCACACGACAACATTTGACTCGCATGGGTATCCGTCATATTGTCGACGCATGATGGAATCCGTAACAGTACGCGGTAGTCAAATGCACAACTGCAACGTTGTGCCGTATAATGCATTTTTGACCTTGCGGTACAATGCACATATTCATGTCGAGGTGTGTACATCCTTACATGTAGTCAAATACATATACAAATATATCTATAAGGAATTCGACTGCGCCAATGTCGCTATTACTGCAGTTAATCAGACGGAAGCTCAATACAATGAGATAACCAATTTCATTGACTGCCGATACGTGAGTGCCCCAGAAGCTATGTAGCGTCTACTAGAATCGAAAATGCACGCACGTTCTCATACGGTCGCCAGACTTCCAGTTCATCTACCTAATCAGCAACGACATATTTTTGAGGAAGGCCATGAAGCAGAGGCACTCGAAGAAGCGCAGTCCAATAGAACCAAGCTTGAAGCATGGTTCCAACTTAATAGTGAGGACCCTACTGCACGGCAATTTTTGTATACGGATATTCCACAAAATTATGTGTATAAGGAAAAAAAAATGGGTGAAACGAATAAGAGCTGGACCTATGGTAGTTTCCCGCATGTACACTGTTAGCGCGAGAGACGAAGAACGCTTCTATCTACGTCTTTTATTGTTGCACGTAAAGGGTGCTACAAGCTTTGCAACACTTTGGTCATATGATGATGTTGTTCACGTTACGTTCAAGGCAGCCGCTTCTTCAAGAGGACTCCTGGAATCTGATGAAGAATGGGACCGTTGCCTTAGAGAAGTTGCTGTATATGAAATGCCAAGACAGCTACGAGACACTTTTGCTTTCATCTGTATTTTTTGCCAGCCATCCAGTGCCATTGATTTGTGGAATAAATACGTCAATGACATGGCTTTAGATTACATGAGGACTGACTCCAACGATTGTGCCATCAATAAAGCACTTCATGACATCGATGCACTTCTGAAGCAGCATGGATCATCGTGTCTACAACTTGGTCTGCCAATACCAACTGGATCCTCACCCGCTGTACCACAGCAGTATGATGTTGCAACAGAGGCACGTAAGGGTGCAGATCAAATATCCATGCTCAACGAAAATCGGTCGGAAGCGTTCAACAAAATCATAGCTGCGGTAGAAGACGAGCACATTCAACAGCGATGCTTCTACGTTGATGGCCCAGGCGGTTCTGGAAAAACATTTCTCTATACAACATTAATGGCATTTGTCAGAGGTAAGCAATTATTAAGACCTTCCTTAGTGTATTGTTAGTGTGTAGCTAATAGACGTGCTATTAAGCAAGACCACGCTGAAGGTGCCTGTGTTCGATTCCCGGTCGGTGCAGGAACTTTTCAGGTTGGAAAGTTTCTTCACTTCCTTGGGCATTAAGTGTCATCATGCTTGCTCCACTATGTATACTCATGCGAAAATGATGACTGTTGAGCAGGCCCTGTCTCAGCGAGGATGTAGCGCCAGAAAGAAGAAGAAAGAAATTATTAGTTTTACCCGTAACCAGTAGAGTGGGAATGTAACTGAAATTGTTTATGCTTACAGGTGCTGGAAAAGTTGTTTTGCCATTTGCAACGACTGGAATTGCAGCGACTCTTTTGGCAGGTGGTAGAACGGTTCATAGTGGTTTCAAGCTCCCTGTTCCGCTTTTGGACACATCCGTTTCCTCGATGAGATTAACATGCCCCGAAGCTGCTGCTATTCGCGCAGCATCACTCATCATAATCGATGAAATCACGATGTTGTCAAAGTATGGACTGAATTGCATAAACCGACTGTTACGAGACATAATGCAAAATCAGCATCCATTTGGTGGAAAAGTTTTTGTAGTTGGTGGAGATTTCCGCCAAACTTTGCCTGCTGTCATCAGAGGAACTTGTACTGATGTTTTTGAGTGTTGCATCAAGTCCAGCTTGCTATGGAAGCACTTCCTACAGTTAAAATTGATAACCAACATGCGATGTAGGGGGCTGGATGCTCACAATGAATGGCTCCTTCAGGTTGGATCTGGAAACACTCCTCAAGTGCCAAGTTTGGACGATGAGAATGTGCTCGAGATACCTCAACACATGGTAGCGACAGAGGATTTAATAAAATGTGTGTTTGGATCTGATGTTCAAGCAATGTCGGTTCAAGATTTGTCAAAACGCATCATCGTGGCTCCGACAAATGCGCATACGCTGGCGATGAACCGGAAAATCATTGACATGATAAATGGAGAACCAACGGTTTATTAAAGTGCAGATTCTGTTGTTACGGAGGACCCAAGCGATGCCACGAGGTATCCTTCTGAATTCCTTCATGAACAAACGCCATCCGGAATGCCTCCGCTTACCCTGGTACTGAAGAAGGAAGAGATCGTCATGCTGTTACAAAACTTGAATCCGCGAAAAGGGCTTTGCAATGGAACAAGCCTGGTTATTGAGCAACTCGATAGAAGCACAAATACTGCGAGAATTATCTCGGAGTGTAATCGCGGAGACGATGTGATGATCCCAAGAATAGATTTGGCTCCAAGTGACTCTACAATACCGTTTATTCTACGTCGACGGTAATTTCCAATCATACCAGCATATGCTATTACGATCAATAAATCGCAAGGACAGACATTTGATCATGTGGGAATTGATCTTCAGTCGACCGTATTTTCGCATGGGCAACTATACGTTGCTTTGTCACGATCTCGGAGCCCTAATCAGGTAAAAGTTCACATCGAACCTAATTCACAGCAAGGAGATCTATTGAGGGATGGTCGTCAGTTTACACGCAATGTGGTCTTCACCGAAGTTTTTCAGATGTAGATATAAGCTGCATTGAATTCACCGAATAAAAAACTCTATTCAAAACGTAGAAAAATTTAATGCTTTTCTTATTTAATCTACAAGCGTGAATAACACATGAACAGTTTATATTGAAAAAAAAAACACGTGCCACGGGCGCTACTGCGTTCACAAATAAACTAGTGTTGAATAATATACTTCTCCTTTTGCTTTTTTTGTAACACTTGAATCATAGGATCACATCATTATTCAGATTGTATTACCAAGAAAAACTCACTCTACCGCTGCCGAAGAATGCGGAATTAGATTGCAATAAACTTTCTTAGCAAAAGATAAGCCAGTTTCCCATCTGCAACAGTTTCTCCAATGAGTTTCCTAGTCATTCGATTCTTCCACCTAGATGTTCTTGCAGAAGATTGCCATACTCAGCTCACAGCTTTCAAAAAAAAAAAGTTCGGATATTGTTTAATAAACGAGTTGAACTCCTTCAATGTGTCCATATTCTTGGGGTCAACGCTCAATGCAGTAGTCAGAACTGGATCGTTAAAGATCAAAGCGCTTACATATCTGTTAAATCAACTCGATATAGAAAGCACAGCAGATCGGGTAGAAAGCTTCCTTCCTTGTATCATCGAGAGTTCCGGATGCATGTAATCTAGCTCTCGTTTCGCAAACGCATTTCGTTTCCAAGGTCTGCTAATACCTATACAGATATCGGAGAAAAATAACAAAAAAATTGCAGCTTAACCTAGCAAGTCTCCTTAAAAGCAACAGACCCGATGGGAGTTTTAAAGACATCCGCAATCTAAATACTGAAACTTTCGTTTACGCGTTACTGGTTAAAACGCTCTTTTTTGCTAGTAGTTAGAGCTGTCAAAAGAAGGATAGTGAAGAATAAAGTATAATGCTTACGAAATATGCATTTATCATGACTAAAGGGTGTTCACAGTTAAATTGCATCACTATCAATAAGCTGTAACATTTTGCCCTTTGGGTTGATTTCAACAAAATTTTGGGTGAAATGACCTCAGCGTGTATTGTTTACACTGCGTGAGTTTCATTGTGAAATGTGTCGTAGTTTCGAAAATGGCGGCGCACTTCTTTCGCACCGAGCCATCGGAAAGATGTTTAAAATTCACCAGTCTACAGTGTCTCGTGTCACAAAACGTTTTGGGGAACGTTTAACTCTCTGAAGAAAGTGAGTGGTAACAAAAGTGTTCCGTACTGTGTGAAGGATCATAAGCGAGTAGTTGCTGCTTTTAAACGTAAACCCAACTGTTCCGTTCGAGATGTCGCGAAAAAGCTGCGCTTGACCAAAAGTGTCGTGCAGAATGCCAAGAAACGAGCCGGGTTCCGTTCGTTCACAGTTCAGAAAGCTCCAAACCGCAATGAAAACAGAATAGGACAACTAAAACACGTGCGCGTTTGCTGTACACACAAATGTTGACGAAACCACACTGCTGCATCATGGACGATGAAACCCACGTAAAAGCGGACTTTAAACAAATTCACGGCAACCCGCGAAAGGCAAATTCACTGCGAAAGACAAGTTCGATGTTCCAGAGTCTCTCAAGAAACAGCAAGTGCCAAAGTTCCCCAAGAAATTCATGATTTGGCAGATGATTTGTACGTGTGGTAAACAAAGCAAGCCTTTCGTGACCACTTCATCTTAATCCCCCAAACTCTCCAGAGTTGCGGCCATTTGCAAAATGTTGGGCTATAATGAAGCACGAACATCGTAAGCATCCTAAAGTTGTCAGAACAGGAAATATTGAAGTGACGTGTTCGATCGAACGGTCGAAGTTATTAAAGCCACCGACTAAGAATACTTAGTTGAAGAGTTCTTCAAGCCCAGTGAATAACTATAATTGTGAAATTTCGGCTCACAGCGTTTGTGTTAACATGAAGATAATTAAAAAGGGTGGTAGGCCTCGTTGCCACTGATTATAATTTTTCTTTAATCTTTGAATTAGATGGCTGACCATTAAGTTTTTCAAAAGGAATATTATATCCTTTTGCTCTTGCGAGATGTGGAAGAATGTAGTCTTCGATGCGAGTCTGAATTGTCGATGACTTGAAACAAGCTTCTGGTCATTTGAACACATCGACTATACTGGATCGTCATCAACTACATTCAGTATCGTTGCAAGACAAAAAAAATAGTTTTTTTAACTTTCAGAACCGTTTCGGATGACATTCGTTGGTTCAGTTCTTCCAAACTACGTAAAATATAATGTACCTTATGAAATTCTTAAGTTTATTTGCCTGAGTGTATATTTGAACTGGTTCGATGAACAATCCACTCAGGCAAATAACCTTAAGAATTTCATAGTACAACTTATGAACGATGCTTTGGAATTTCATAAATCTGACTTATGACTGGATTTTGTTTTACACGACGTTGTTCTTGTACGCCTTTTAGCTTCGGGTTACAAGTTTTGATATATACTAGTAGTCAAGTCACTGGACCATAACCTCAACGTTCGAAGTTCAAATCCAGGTTGCTCCATATTTTTATTTTTTTCAACCTCATTTAATTTCATAAGGCATATTAATGAAATTCATACTGATTTCTTGTGGCAAATAATTATAGGCCAATATAGACATAAAAAGTAGAGAGGTTACGGTCATTTTGTTTAATATTATCAAGCGGAATTTTGGCAATCGATCTGCATGGAATGAAATGTCACCTTCACTTACGGAATAATCAAGCGGAATATTTTTCCGCAAGTAAAAGTGACAGCTCACATTACTTTGCCTAGAAACCTTACAAATTCCAATTTTATATTTCGTTTTTTTTTTCAGGTGGATACTGCTGCAGACATTCTATTTCGAATCTTTACTTTTCCGTTTCAGTAGACGGAATTTTAAATGGGTTAAAGATAGAAAAAGAAATTTCTTCCGAACACGATACCGACCTTATAATGCAATCTTATGACTATCAAAAGTTTATTTCGCTGAGTGTATGATTACTGCACTACAGTGGAACTGGCGTAGCCTGGTGCCTAAACTAGACTCGCTCAAGTCTTTAGTTCACCTGCCTGATTGTAATACACTTTGTGAAATGTGGCATTTTCAGAAATACTCTCGGCGATTTTAACATTATACGCCTCAGCTGATACGATGTTTATCAAGGAGTTTTGAACGATCAAAAAAATGCTGCCTTCCGACAAAATTTCTTTCCCATCTCTTTCAAGCCTTAACGCTTGTCGTCGCTTGTCATGTAACTTGGTCATGTATCACCAGATTTCAATGGTGAAACGACACGCTTACCTAAGCCTACTACTCATAAAACTGCCTCGACCTTTCTTTCTTTCATTGGACTGTCTGTGGAAAGTCATCAATGACCCCGACGGTAGCGATCACTTACTTATCACCATTTCAATTAAGTGTGGCGTTCAGAACCATCTCAAGTACCCTTCGACCTCACAAGGAACATAGATTGGTGAAAATATGCATCGGCGGTGAACATCGGGACTGAATCCTTCGATACACTTCCGCCGTTACAATTATATCGATTCGATCTGATCTACAAATGCTCGTTTAATGCACAAAAAAGAAAAGCTCCAAGTGCACTGCTCAAAATAAGACCAGCCTGGTGCCTGGTGTGGCAGGGGCGGTGAATGCACAAAATTGTATTAACAAAACAAACATTTCTTTATTTGTACAGGCTCAATCGAATCAACTTAACAAATGAAAGCTTTCATATTTATATAACGTTTGCATTAAAAAAATATACAAAAATTGCCGATTTTTCATGGGTTTACCTTTACCCACACTGACGAAACTACACATGCAGCATCAATCATAGTAACCCATGAGTCAGCAGAGAAAATTTGACAGCTCTATCAGTCGGACATCGTGCGGCCCTTTTTGGGCGCCGGATACTTCCGTTCCGGCATCTACAACATCTTGGCACTATTAGACAACAATCAGAGCATCGAAAGAAAGCCCGGTTCCGGACGACCGACGACCCTGAGCGACAAGAAGCTCCAAGGATGCTGAAGGGAAAGACCGAGGGAAAAGTGGCTACATCCTGCATGCGCTTGGCCGGGAGGTCGGTTCAACCAGCCAAACAGAGCAAAAGTACCTGGCAAACATGAACATACATGTCAGAAAGCGGAAGTCACGTCCAGTGATTTCGGAGCTGCAGGCAATAACGCACCGGCAGCGGCTGAATAAGATGGTCAACTCGATTTTCCGGCGTTTCGCTACGTGGCGGTGGTGATGGACGACGAGGCCTATCTCACCCTGGGTGGCAACGACTGGCAGGGTACTTCGCATTTTACTTCCCCACGACGGAAGTGAGCTACGAGCTGAGAATTCATTTTACACACCAAGCTCCCCAAGAAGGTGCTGCTGTGGCTGACAATCAGCAAGAAGGGGATGTCAAAGCCGCTCTTCTTTTGCTCCGGACTGGACGTGAACGGGGAAATTTATGGTACGAAATGCCTGCCGAAAGTTGTGTCGTTCATCAAGAGGTAACATAAGGGCAAAGACCCAGTATTCTGGCCGGATCTGGCATCGGCCCACTAATCGAAGCGATCGTTGGAGGAGATGCAACGGTTGAATATCGATGTGATACCCAAGTCAGCGAACCCGCCCAACGTCCCCCAGCTGCGTCCCTTCGAGCAAAGTGCGCGGAAGTGCGTAGAATTTTTTTGCAAGTAAGCTTAGATAATTATTTTTCATGGGAAATTTATCAAAAGCAATTATCTGTCTTAGCTTTTTTTATCACCATCCGAACAGGCACTGTTTTACGTTTGTAACGGAATAATTCACAGGTTTGCATACTGTAAACAATCGGCAATTGGACAATTATTTTCACATGTCCTCTTATAGTTCGAATTGACACCAAATCAACTGAGTTGAATTAGCTGACATTTTCACAATTCTACTTCCGTGTGCAATCGACGCTGCAACATGGTCATGATTTCTGGCTCAAGAAAATGGTTTCGCTGAATCATGATATTGGTTATTTTGGTGATGATTTCTGATTCATAGTCACGATTTCATAAAAAAAAAATACGGCTTCTGTTTCCATGATTTGCAAATCATGAAAACGGGATCATATATCATAGATCACAGAAGGTCTACATTATCCCCGAAAAAGAAGCTCACTGTATACAAGCAAATCATACCTCCGGTCATCGAATACTATAATCCAGTCTGAAAGAGTTGCGCAAAAACACATCTCATGAAGCTTCGGCGTGTTCCGAATAAATTCCTTAGGATGATCCTTAACAACCCTCCAAGGACCAGAATAACTGAGGTCCACCATCTGGCAGAGATAAAGTTACTCGAAGAGCGCTTCAGTGAGTCTATCAATCGGTACAGAGCAAGCTGCCTGACATCGAATCACCTGATCATCCGGAATCTGCTTCCCCACCCTAAGGCTTTTGAAATTGTTGTTGTAGTTCTTCAATCCAAGTTCTTCATCAATGTATACACACTTCGAAGCATTGAGGAATTAGATACCGACGACCTACTTAGCTCATGAGTATGTAGCTACCTTGAATGGAGGACACAGGATTCGTGAATTTTCCAATCCTCGTTTGCAATGATTGGGACTCACTGTTGGCTAGTCTAAAGACTATCGATCTACAACTGTACGATCTAAAACGGTCTTATCAATAGGGCTTGAGTACAATCATCGGATTTTTTCTACACGGCCAATCGAGATTTTTTGGGCTTTAACCAAAGCAAAGCTTCGAAAATTCATAAAACCAGCGGACGACATACAAAAATATAAAAAAAATGGCCAAAAGTGGTCAAAATGGTGGGAAGTACCACGGGGCAGAAGTCATGTTCGAGGAAAAGTTAGGAGTCTTAGCTATGATTAAATATTGCTTCGTTTAATCAAACGAGAGTAAAATATCATATAAAACACAAATACAAATATGATT
The DNA here is from genome assembly GCA_034211315.2 of Aedes japonicus. NCBI lineage: Eukaryota > Metazoa > Arthropoda > Insecta > Diptera > Culicidae > Aedes > Aedes japonicus. Next base: position 24,498 of record JASCZW010007850.1, read on the forward strand.
TGCCAAATAAAATTATAAAAACTAAAAATAACATGACTTTTTTTTTGTTATTTTGAAAGTGTCCTTATACTTTCTGGAACAGTCTATAATAGTCAGAGAACATAATAAACGTATGTACAAGATATATCTGACATCTACTGGTATGTTACTGAAAATAAAAGTTAGATGTGTATTAAAATCATAATATGGAATATGGATTTACCATAGACAAAAGATATATGGTTTCTAAAATACCATCGAGGAAAGATATAAAGACTAAGAATTTTCGATAAAGAGCAGCTATCTGAGAATGGATCATAAGGGAAAATCTATTAAACGGGTATTGAAACAAACTTCAAGGTTGGTACTTTTTATTTTTAATATCAATAATCGATTTTATGTTATCCATGTACAATATTAAAAGCAGATTATAAAAAAACGGTGCATAATTTTTATTTCACAATATCTAAAAACAAAACATTGAATCTGAATGCATCGTAATAAGTTTTTGTGTTCGAGCTAATTCCTATAATGGAGGTAAAGCTAACTGTTTCACTACTTCAGTGCATTATATAATCGTTTCTGTAAGCTCAGTGCACTAGAACCCTACTAACCTTAGGTCACAACTTGTTCATGTTTCGTCCAGACGTATTTTGTGTACGAAGGTATTTTTCGCCATGCTTATGTTTTAAAGGACGCTGACAACAAAATTATTGACAACGACTTGTATGAATTTCAAAGTTTCCCTTGCAGGCCATCTGTTGATTGTTATGGTACAATTGTCATATTTCTGTGTGATGTAGTTTTTCTCTGCTTTTAATTGACACGATTTGGAGACAATTTGAAATATTTTGTTCATGTTCTCTGGATACACGAGTTTTTTTTAATAATGAGTATAATCTAATAAAAATACAAAAGATGCTAAGCATCATTGTTTACCATCAGCGGGATCTAATCTTAGTGCCTTACTTATATCTTGGCATGTGCTCGTTTTTATAAAACTATACATTCTTTATAAGATTGAATATCAGAGATTAAAATTCTTGTGGACGAATTCGTTTTCAAAAAGTGCACGTTATGTAACAAGATGAGTTTTCGTTGAAATGCTGCTAAAAGACCAATGCATATTTGAAGGATGCTGAGTTATCTTGGCATTACTGCTCAGATACGGTTTTAATGCTACATTGAACATATTTTTTACGCACGTAATACAATTCTGATTTATTCAAACTTCGATTCCGGCAAAAGATCATGCCAAGCTTTAACACCTTGCGGTGATACAATATCCGGATCATTTAGAGTCAGTTTTTGCTGGAATAAAAGAAAAATTAGTATACGTTTAAGAAAGTTATCTGGTTAACTTCATACCATTCCGATCACAGGACTGCCAAAGAATCCCTTCTGGGTACAAACGGTGACCTCCAGCTCTGAGCTGATCAACTCGGCATTGGAAATTATGTACTCAAAAGTGGCATCAAAAACAGGATCGCAATTGTCCTTAACAACGTTGGTTTTCCGCTTGGATTCCTTGGAACGTCCGGGCAGTAAGTACAGTTTGACGTATGGATCTGGGATATTTGTGGGATCCTTTTGCGGGATGTTGCTGATTTTGTGGATGATCACAAGCAACCGCTGACGTTGTACACTGAATGCAACGGTAAGTTGAATACGTCCTAGCCCAGCGGAGCCAGTCGAGGAAGTCGTGCTTGGACTACGGCGCAGTAGTTCTGTTCCATTTTCGCTCAGATTGGGGCTTCTCGGGGGAGTTGCCATCATGACCGTATTGAGTGTGGACATGACAAATGGTTCTTCCTGAATAGACATTTGGTCAACAATTCCCGACGAAGTTGATTTGCGCGATTCCTGTTTCTTAATGGAACTGGCTACAACCGGTTCTGAAGTTGTTGAATCGGCTACTGGGACAGGGGCCGTTCTTATGGAACTAGTTCTTGATAGGGTACCTTCCCCACCATATCCTTCGGACGTAGAAGTCTTATCAGAAATAGCATCATCGGCTGCGTCACTAACTCGCTTCAAAATACGCAGTGACAAGGACATAATAATTTTCGTTTCTGGACCCGACTTTTGCAATTGGAAGGGCTGTGACATTAGTTCCAAATTTTTCTTCTCCATAAGCGTACTAAGAATAAAGATCAATGTGCCCAAATTGTTGCCAGTCTTCTGATCCATTACTTTTAACTGCAGTGTATCGTTGTCGGGGTTTCCCACTAAGAAGGTAAACCCTTGCTCCCAGACCGGTGCGTCGGTTCTCATCTGGATGCTCGTTTGTTCAGTTTTCTTTCCAACGCTCAGGATCATGTATGGATCTGGCTGGCTTTGTTGACGCGCTTGCTGTTAAATGTAAAAAGAAGTAAGAGGAAACATTTCAGGATGTTAGATTTAGATATTAAACAATTGATTACATTATTGAAGCATTTTAAAGGGACGTTTTGTAATATTCATTTTATTTTTATTTCGGAAAAAAGTACTTGCAGCAATTCCGCAATATTTTTCTGATTTATGCTCAGGCAGAAAAATCTGGAAGTGATTGTTCTAGTGTCTTAGAATCAGTGGCATGGCAACTCTGACAGATACAAAATAAACCCCAGTGCGGTCCTTAGTCTCAATTTCCAGTTACTCATATCCCTTCCTTCCCGTGGCACCTGCTGGGGTACGAGTAGAGTAGAGAAGGTCAGGTAAATAACCCCGGTGGGACCATGATCGTATAATGATAGGAAAAAGGAGGGGGCTGCCTCCATTGAAACAGCCTATCCGAGCGGCTGTATCATATGTTATGGGGCGGCTCAAACCAGCGTCTGTTCTCCAGTATAGGGGTGGCTGCATCAGAGTGTCTTTTGTGAAGGTGGTTAGACCGTAAATAAACCCTTGTACGATGATCCTCCGGTGAGACAAGGGTTTTTTATGCAGGCCTCACGAGCCGGCTTAAAGCAAAACATACACAATTGCAACGAATACTCGAATCAGAACAGATTATTCGGCATAGACCAAAGAAACAGTACGGATAAACGATTCCATTAATTATGTCACGCAGTAAGAATGGAGGTGGTTTGAGAAAACATGACAATCCATACAAAAAAAAATTGAAGGTCCATACAAAAAACGTTACAAGGGGGGGTGTTATAAAAAGTAATTTTTTACGTGACATAATTAATAAACGTTCCCATTGCAGATCTCTCAACATTGTTGAAAATACCCGTATTAAAAGACCGCAACATCGTAGCGCTGCAGGAGATTTGTTAGAAGAGAAAATTGTTGCGTACGCTTGGAAGTTACACCATCTTCGAGAGCTGCGGATAATCGCACGAGCTCGGCAGGGCTTTTATCGTGATGGGAAAGATGAGAAATCGTGTGCTCGACTGGCGACCGGTTATTGACAGATTGTGCGTGTTGAGGATTAAGGGCCGTTTCATCAAAATAAGCATAATTTATATTCACTCCCCCATCATCGGACCACTGAAGACGACAAGGATGCTTTCTACAAGAAGCTGGAACATCAATATGATCGCTGCCCTAACCACGACTTCCAAATCGTCATCGGTGACTTAAATGCACCGGTAGGCCATGAGGAGGAATATAGACCGGTACTTGGCAAGCTCAGTGCCCATGAACGGCCATGGCCATTCGTAGAACGCACTTCCTGCACAGCCTCCGAAATCGGTACACCTGGAGAACACCACAACAAACTGAACCGCAAATCGATCACGTTCTGATTTATGGAAGACAATTTTCGGACATCCTTGATGTGAGAAACTCTCACCCGAATTCAGATCGACGGTGATGAAATCGAGGTAGTAGATGAATTCGTGTATCTGAGCTCATTGGTGACCGCCGATAACGACACCAGCAGAGAAATACGGAGGCGCATTATGGCTGGCAATAGTGCCTAGTACGATTCCGAAGGACGCTAAGATCGAACAAAGTTCGCCTAATTACAAAGCTGATCATCTACAAGACATTAATTAGACCGGTAGTTCTCTAAGGCCACGAAGCATGGACATTGCTAGTGGAAGACCAACGCGCCCTTGGTGTCTTTGAATGAAAGGTGCTGCGTACAATCTACGGTAAAGTGTAGATGGAAGGCGGAACGTGGAGGAGGCGAATGATCCTCGACTTTCATCAGTTGGTAGGAGAAGCTCCCATCGTACATATCACTAAAATCGGTCGACTACGGTGGCTGAGCATGTCGTTAGAATGTCGGGCGACGACCCTGTTAAATTGGTTCTCAAAAATGAACCGGTTGGTACAATAAGAAGAGACGCGCAGCGAGCAAGGTGGATCGATCAAGGAGAAGGCGACCTGTGGACTCTCCACAGGCAGCGAAGCTGACAAGGTACAGCCATGGATCGAATACAATGGAGACAACTTCTGTGTTCAGCAGAGACCACAACGGATTTGATCTGAATGAACGAACGAACGTCATGATGTGAGAACCTATCGCGGCGCTAACGTCGATTAGAATCACTTTTTATTCAAAACTATCCGTTGTTAACAACGTTCGCTAACGGCGAGCGCCACGGTACTATATTGAACGACTGAAACAACCAGAAGTCGTTACAGAATACATGCAAAACCTGGAAGCTGCGTCTCCGGAAGTAGTCGACGATATGTCTCTTGAGGACTGTTAGAGCCATGCAAAGACAGACTTACAAAAACGCTACTGAAGGTATCTTAGGATACGTGGAATGTAGAAGACGAAAGCAACGGGAGTGTCAAGAGAAGTTAAACGAGAAGAACGCATCCTGAGAACACCGGACAGCCCGACAGACTCGTGTATTTCAGGCAAAGAAGCACCGCCTGGAAGAAGTAGAAAGAGACGAGATGAAGCTGCTCTACCACAACAAGCACGCAAATTATTTAAAAAGCTAAAGGCTTCACACAAAGGTTTTGTGCCACTTACCAGATGTGTAGAAGCAGCGATGGTAGCCTTTTGATATATGAGTGTTAGGCGGTCGAAAGATGGAGGCAGCACTTTGATGAACATCTGAACAGCACAGATGAACAAGCAGCCGAAACTCTATAAGAACAACGACAAGTTGGACAGAGAGAACTACAGAGCGATCACGATCACAATTGCCGCTTACAAAATTCTTTCTCAAATACTTTTTCGTTGACTAAAGATTGTACTCGAAAGAAATGCAAAACTTTTTTGTGTATTACTTTTTATTCCATAGGTGGGCTGCAAAATGGTGAGTCGCAAAGGAGCGTGCGTCCCCGCAACATAGCTCTGGTCTCACAAGTTCCTACCTCATGCTTTCACGGGTCTATAGATGACAAATACCGCCAGCTAAGGGTTGCGTACTTAGCTGGAAGTGCAGCCTGGGCACTGTTGTCCTTCTGACTTCAGCTAGATCTCTGCTCACGGGTCCACCCCTCCGTTTTTGGTCCTTCATACAGCGGTATTGTGAATTCAGATCGGTGGCCCAATTTGATCTTGCTATTAAGTGGAGCTGCATCCAAGCCAAGGACATGAAGGGATGGTGGCTACCATACATACATACATACATACATAACTTTTTATTCCATAGGTTAATCATTGATGAAATTTTGATTAAAACTAGCATCGGGTGTAATGCTTGCAAGTCATGTTAGTCGCAATCTGTCAAGTGGTTATCGAAATGGCTTTCAAGTTAGAAGTGCTTCGACTAATAAATATGGACAGGGTCGTTGAAAATCTAGACCAGTCCCACAGGTAGACCGCGAAACAGTTGGGAATCTAAAATTCGACCGTGTGGTAAAATCGGTTAAGGAGATCCAGATGACCTAACAGCGAGCTGGCAGCAGAAAAAAGCGAACACGACTGACCCCGTGAATGCAAGGAAGCTGAGGGATTTCTTGAAGTGTAATCCAAACCATTCGATTCGTGACTTTGCCAAGAAGGTCAATTCTTCCGTCTGGTTCGAACAGCAACAATGAAGCTGGCCGGATTTCGTGCCTTTAAGGCAAGGAAGCCACCTAATCAAAAAGAATACGGTGGCCAAAGCCCGCGCCAGGAAGCTGTACCGCGAATGATTGGTGTAGGCATTGTAATGGATGACGAGACGTACATTAAAGCGGACGCCAAGCAGATAACCGGCCTGGACATTTTCGTCGGCAAGCCCCGCCAACAAATTTGCCAACCAAGTGCTGACAGGCGATCTGTAGGTGCGGCAAATTCAGCAAGCCGTATATAACGACCGGCACAATCAATGGCCAAATATCTTGCCGTTACAATAGACAGCAAGCTTATTTTCAGGGAACAGGTTGACAAAACTGTCACAAAGTGTAATGTTCGGTTGAAGCTACTGTACCCATTGACCAACAGAAGGTTTACATTATCCCTTGTTGTCTACAAGCAAATCATACTTCCAGTCATTGCGTACGGCATGCCGATCTGGGAGAGTTGCGCAAAAACACATCACCTGAAGCTTCATCGTATTCAAAATAAGTTCCTCAGGCTGAGGAACATCTGAGGTCCACCGTCTGGCCGAGATAAAAATTCTCGATGATCGCTTTAGTGAGTCTATCAATCGGTACAGTTACAATAGGTGTAGTTTTAGTTGTAGATTAGGTAGGTTATCAAATTTTAAAACTAACAATGCCCCAATTGGCTAAAACACTTAAAATGTGAAAATCAGTATGTAAGACAAATGAATGGAAATAAAAAACATATAAAATAAAAAAAATAAAAACGGCCAAATATATACAGAAGAACGCTGACACTTCGTTTTGGTTGGATCTGGTGTCATGCCATTACTTAAGGCAGCAACTTGGGACCACTGATGTTCTCAATTTTCATCAACGAGGTTGGACTGATACTTCCACCCAACAGCAGGTCGTTCTATGCAGACGATGTGAAAATTTATGTAGATGTGCGGTGCTTCGCTGATTGCCTACGCCTACAGCACTTGATCAGTAGCTTTGAAGAGTGGTGTTCTAGGAATTTCCTCAAACTGAGTGTTAGCAAATGCTTCATTATCACATTCCATCGAAAATTGAACCCAATTGCATTTGATTACATGTTTAACAATCAAACTCTGCAGAAAGTTGATACTGTTAGTAACCTTGGAATCACGCTTGACTCCGGTTTGAAATTTAGACAACACTACACGGATATGATCACCAAAGCCAACAGACAGCTCGGTTCCATGGTTATGATCTCCAACGAGTTTCGTGATCCAACCTGTCTGAAAGCATTGTACTGCTCTCTCGTGTGTTCTATTCTAGAATTTGGAGCCTTGGTGTGGTGCCCGTATCAAAGAATCTGGATTGCGAGGATTGAAGCAGTCGAATGAAAATTTGTTCGTTATACTCACCGTCATCTGCCGTGGAATGATCCTGTAAACCTTCTCAGTACCAGGATCGTTGCTCACTTTTGAGAGTTGAAACATTGGAGCATAGGCATACAGTCATACAAGCAGTTTTCGCAGCAAAAGTGCTACTAGATGAAACCGACTGTCCAGGAATTCTGGCCAAACTCTTCATCTACGCTCCTGAACGAGTTCTGCGAACAAGAAATTTTCTGCAGCTTAGAACTTGTGCTGCAAACTCGGGCCAGCACGATTCGATTCGATTCATGTCATCACGGTTCAATGAACTCCACGCTCTGTTTGACTTCAACTGTTCCGCTGAGACCTTCCGTCACCGGATTCAGCGAAGTTGGATGGAGAGCCGCTAGTTTAGCAATGGTGGCATTTACTACGTACTGTCATTAATGGCGAATACACTAGACGACTGATTCCATCACGACAGATTATTTGAAGTTTACTGACAAGTTTTGTGTGTGTACTAGAATTTATTTAGTTTTGCTTGCTTTGTATTCCTTCTATTCATGTTGATTTATGTAGTTTACTATTAGGAAATAGGGGGTTTTGTGCAACATCGTTTTTAGCCATTCCAATAAGATGTTAAGTCCGTTGGAATTATATCAATCAATAAATTACGCAAGCCCGGTGATGGAGTGGTCCGAATCCAACGATGTGGTTTTTGTGCCCAAGGAAGCAAATCCGCAAAACTCGCCAGAACTATGATCGACAAGCTCCGAAAAACAGGGAAGTGCTTTTCAAAAGGACAAGGATTTGAAGAAAGACTGGATAACAGCGTGTAAGAAAGATGGCGCAAGCGTTGCAGAGGATTAGCGATAAGGTGCGAGAGCTTAGGCTAATAGAAGAGGTTGAATAATCCAGCTTTGCAAAACCATAGCTTATATGTCTTTCTTTATTCCCTGAGAGTTTCAGAGATATCCGACTTGAAATGAATTTTTGGTGATCATTTTTGTCTGTTGCATTTTGTTTTCGACTACAAAGTTTACCACCGTTAGCAAACAGATTTGTCTGCAGCTACCAGGCCGGACTCACAAACAGCCGATCAACAACCGACCAAATCTTTACGTTGCGACTAATTCTCCAGAAATGTCGTGGGTATCCGGTACCAACCTATGATCTATTCATTGACTTCAAAGCCGCTTATGATTCGACAAACTCATGTACGAAAACGGTTTGCAAATGAAGCTGATACAGGCTACGATGGGGGATGTGAAGTGTACTGTTCGAATATCAGGCGCACTGTCAGAATCATTCGAATGCAGTTCAACAACACCTTCCAACACTTTATTGAAAGGTATTGTACAGAGAGCGGGTCTAAACATGCGGGCACGATTTTGAATAAATCTGGTCAGCTCGTATTTATTTATTTCTGGTCTTCGAATTTAAATTATCGCACAGACAGTTCTTCATATGTACTTCTTCTAATTTTGAAAATAGTCTTAGGCACATTAAAATCAAATTGCACAGACGGCTCAATAAAAAGACGGCAGCAAATTTCAAATGGGTTGTTTTGTCCAAAAAACGGTGCGATGCAATGGAAGTCGATGAAAATCTGCACGCCGGCTTGATCTAGGAGGAACGTTGATTTGAATATTGTTCAGCAGCACAGGACAGTCTACATTGCTGTTCAAGACGTCAAACACGAAAAAACGTTGCAGTAACACTCTCCTGTTTTTTCAAAGAAGGCAATCTTATTAGGGCACACCGTTGTTGGTAAGGTGGCAGACGGACAAAATCGTTCCATAGTAGCATTCGCAACGCGTATCGCAAAAAGTTCCGTTGTATGCGCTCGATCCGACTGCTCTGGACAGCATGGTAAGGTGCCCACACAAGTACACCATATTCTAATACACTGCGTACAAGTGAGCAGTAGAGCGATTTCAAACAATATACGTCCTCAAACTGCTGTGTGTTTCGTTTTATAAAGCCAAGCACCGCATATGCCTTACCAGTTGTTGCAGCTACATGTTGACTGAAATTTAACTTACTGTCTAATGGAATGCCCAAATCTTTTACAGTAACTACCCTGCGGATGGTTGCTGTAGACATTTTATAATCAAAATAGTGAACGATAGTGTTTCTTGTACGGCAGAATGAGATGACATTACATTTCCGTACATTTACATCCATTCCGTTGAGTGAGCACCAGTTTAACAGTAGGTCGATATCCGCTTGGATGGCACAGCAATCAACCAATGAGGTTATTACTCGAAAGAATTTTAGGTCGTCAGCAAACATAAACTTTGGGGACTTAACAGTACTGCATATATCGTTGGCGAATAGAACAAATAGTAACGGGCCCAAATGACTTCCTTGGGGTACGCCCGATGTGACTATGAAAGGGTCCGATGTCGCTCCATTAATGCGTACGAATGCACTACGCTCAGTGAGGTAAGAAAGTATCCACCGTGTCAACCACTCCGGGAATCCCATTTTTTCTAATTTTGCAACTGCCAGAAAATGCGGCACCCTGTCAAACGCTTTGGCAAAATCAATGTAAATAGCATCAACTTGCTGACGCTTCTCGAGTGCGGTGTTTAGCGACGAAACGTAAGCCATTAGGTTAGTCGTTGTCGAACGTTTCCGTACAAATCCATGTTGGTGCTCGGAGATGACGTGTTGCACCTTTGGATAGAGAGAATCGTGAATGAGACTTTCAAATACCTTTGGTACACAGCTCAAAATTGCGATAGCATCGATAGTTCTCTACGTCATGAATGCTTCCCGCTTTGTGAACGGGAGTAATTGCAGCTTTCTTCCATAAACTCGGGAATGTTCCATCCACCATGGATCGATTAAAAATTATACTTGCGGGTACTGCAAGCGACTCGGCGCATTTCTTGACAAAAAGTGGTGGAAGGCGATCCGGTCCGGCACCTTTTGAAGCGTCTATCGATTGGAACTTATCGAAAACATCCCTCGGAGAAAAATTGAAAGGTGCAAGGTTCAGGTCGTACCGCGGCAGACTGTTTAAGTACATTTCAGACGAAGGTGGTTGGTTTTCACTTAACACACTTCGAAAGAAAGACGAAAACAAGTGTGCGGCATCAAGTGGGGCTTCAGCTGTAGACTCCTTGTAATGCATCCGTTGAGGAATTCCATTCATCTGTTTCCGATTTTTGACGTACGCCCAAAACGATTTAGGATCCTGTTTAATATTTTCCTCCGTTCGATGAATATAGCAGCGAAAGCATTGCGCATGCAAAGAGTTGTATTTGCTCTCTATGTCACGCAGCTCAGCTTTGTGCTCTTCATCTTTCGAACGAAAATAACGCTTTCTAGCCTTACGTAAACGGTTGCGAAGATGCTGCAGCTCATTATTCCACCAGGGTTGCTTCCTGCCTCGTGTGCGACGTTTACGTTTCAACGGGACAACATCTCGAAGAATCCTATACAATACGGCATAGAAAAACGACACTGCTTCATCAATACTGCAACTATGAAGAAATTCTTCCCAGCACACATCGTGAATAAGTGCATTGAGAGAAACAAAATCACACTGGCTAAAATCGAAATCAAAAGGGTCCACAGCATTCGAAACGTGCCTCCCATAAATGACTTCAAATTTCAATACGAACGGTCTGTGGTGTTGGTCGACTCGTAGTAGGGGTAACGGTGGCTCCAATAACTCAGCGGAATTGCTGTTATTGAGGAATGCTAAATCGAGAAGCCTTCCATTCACATTCGTCAAATCATTTATTTGAAAAAGTCCGTTTGCCACAAACGACTCGATTAGAGCTATCTCTTGCTCAGACGAAACATTTGCTGGCGTCAATGAATTCAAATCTTCATCTAGAATCCAACACAAGTGTGGAAGATTGTAATCGCCAACAACCAACACTACGTTGCGATCATCGGTCATATCCAGAAGTTGTTGTATACATGCAGCGTGCTGTTTGTAAAGGGCAAGCTCACTGTTGGGAGGTAAATATATCGAGCAAACTATCATATCGAAATTCGGCAGGGAAATCCGCACAACAATCTGCTCCAATTGTTCATTACCGGCAACACAAACCAACACGCTTTGCAGTCCATTCCTAACACCAATCAAAACTCCACCGCCACGATGATAGTGACTGGTTTGAGCATTTCGATCACAACGATATATTGTGTAGTTGTGTGTGAGCTCAGAGTTCAGAATGTCGTTGTTGAGCCATGTTTCTGTGAGAGAAATGACGTCATAATCGCATTGAGACAAGGCTAAATACAAATCGTTTGTTTTTGTACGGAGCCCGCGTACGTTTTGATAGTAAAACGTGCATATAGAGGAGTTTTCGTTGCGATAGAGTATTGAGCCTATCGGCTCGGCACTACTGTGTGGTGTTGTTAGTTGATGTGGCTTGAAAGCGAAACATAGGTCGAGTGGAAGCGGTTTGTTCGAAATCGAATTGGCGGAAAATAATTCCTTTTTGCCATGTTGAACCAGATAATGCGATGTCCTTCAAATGCAAGCCAATGCCAACTTTGAACGAAACAAACGTTAGTTGCTCCAGAGTTTTCCCTTTCGGAACAAGTTTAACGACTTCGATATCCTCGTCGGTATTCACGTTTTTTTTTACCAGTTTTTCTATCTGCTGCACTGTTGCCTGAGGATCGAACCCAGACAGATACAACCAAAATAGGTTTGCTCTTTGTGCTGCGGCCAGCGGGATTGCGTCACCCGGATCGATGTCTTTAGTTCCTTCGGTTGCATTCGTTTGTTGCATTGGTTCATCAGGAAGTTGAAGTCGTGGTCGTTTTCTCGAAATTGTTGATTCTTGATTCCTACGAACTCGCGGGGTTGTTGGGGCCGGCGTTCGTTGTAGGATTGTGTTAATCTTAGTAGTGTTGAGTGCAATTTCTTTCCTTATTTCATCAAGAGCCTTGCTTTGTTCTTCAGCCATTAACTGCATTACACTGTTTGTCGATGAAATGGCTTGTCGAAAATTGGCATTTGACATCATTTTCGTGCAGGCTTTGCACATCCAGAACAGCTGAGAGCAGGAAGCAATTGTATCACGGGTGGCCGATGACTGATGAGCGCATTTCAGATGAAAGGATGCTTTGCAAAAACCGTTACAGATGATCTCGTCTGGTTTATCCAGGGTACGGGCACAAGAAAAACATACAGACTCCATTACTGCTTCTGTGTTCGGTTCGTTTTGCGAAGGCAGCACAAGTTTTGCGAAAAAACAACTCAGGATAACTCCAAAATAGTTTGATTTCATAAGCCACCGATGCAGCGTAGGTAGATGCGTCCAAATTTGTTGAAATAACAGTATAGGTTTTCCGAAAAACGTAGAAAAAAACACAAATTAGCACTGACAAAATGCACAACAAAGTGAACAGTTTGATCCTTCACAACACAAGAATTGAAAAATTATTGATTCTGCTTATTATCATGAAAGATGTACCAACTGGGAGTCCAAATATCTTCTGGGAAGCTAAGTCTTCTGGTCTATTTCAGAAAGTTGTTTCTATTCCATGGATGATCAGCAAACTTTTTGGAAGTTCAACCAAGTTTCCAGAAACGTTGAGAATTTTTCGGCAATTCAATGGACTTCTCTGAAGTTCCACTAATTCTCTCCTCAAGAGTACAGATGCTATACGAAACTTCCAATAAGTTTATTCAACTTCCGAGAAGCTTAATCAACTTCAGTCAAGCTCATTATATTGCCACCCAACTTCATTGATACTCCGAAGTTCATAGTGATTCAGAAAATATTTATTATAAAGTTTGTTTAGTTTCCAGAAGCTTGTATAAGTTCTGACCAGCTCATGTAACTGTCAAGACTGTTTAAATGCCGTAGAATATGCAATTCAATAATATTATATTTAAAAACGATTCCTGGAAAAAATCAAAGAGTTTTGGAACTTTCCCCCCGTGAAATACGAATTGAATCTATCTTCAAGATATCATCGGATTTCCCCAGAAAGCTCATGAAAACTGCTATAGTAAAATAAGTATCCTCTCTCCCAGAAGATAAACCTGAATACCCTGATCCCTAGTAAACCTGCCGAAAGTTTCTATTAAAGTTCTGTCCAGTTAGAATCCGGAATCACTTATTGTGTTACAGCGGCATGGAAAGTGACCGCGACAAGAATTCTTTTACAGAGGATTGTCTACTTACTGTGGTATAAACTTCACGGAGTTTCGTGCAGTGAGTCAAAAGTTATTCCAGATAGGAGCCGAGAGGAAAGAAAAAATTCTGCACACCCACGTTGATAATCCAACGTGGTCCACAATAAAAATCGCAAGAACGTTGAAAACCTACAAATGAACCGTGTATGATATGCTCAAACGTTTCAGGGAGCGAAAGAGCGTGGATCGAGTGCCTCAAGGTAAGCATCGTAGTGGAACATATGACCGCAAGCTGAACCAGAAGGTGTTGAGAACCGTCAGAGAAATCCTGGACTATCAGATAATGAAACGCACAATACGTTACTGTCGGAGTTTGGAATGGCGCTATCGATCAGCAAGCAACCTAACAGAACGTTGAAGCAAAGTTTCGTCACCAAAACTCGAGCTCTGAAATTGTACCAGCAGGTTTTGACGAAGTACCAAGGATGCCTGCTCATCGACGATGAAATCTACGTCAAAATGGATTTCGGACAGCTTCCTGGCCAAAAATTCTACACGGCGATGGCACGAGGAGATGTTCCTGCAAAGTTTAAGTTTGCTTTCATAGACAAATTTGCCAAATAAAAACTGATAATTTGGCAAGGGATATGCAGCTGCGGAGCAAAGACCAAAGTGTTCGTGACGATTAAGACGATGGACCCGAAGCTGTACAAGGAAGAATGCCTCAAAAACCGCGTACTACCTTTCATTAAAGCTCATAAAGGTCCCGTGAAGTTTTGGCCAGATTTGGCGAGTTGCCAGTACAGCCGGGAAGTGATCCAGTGATACCGCGATAAGAACTTAGATTTCATCGATAAAAACATAAATCCACCTAACTACCCGCAGTTCCGGCCAATCGCGAGATTTTGGGCAATAATGAAGCGGAAGCTTAAGAAAAGTGGAAAATGGCTCGGGACGCAACTCAGATGACCAAAATGTGTAACAAATATGCCAAGGAAGTTGACTTCGGAGGGGTGCAGCGGTTAATGGGAGGAATAAAGAAGAAAGTGCAAGTTTTTAGTAGAAACGAAGAGAAATGATTTTTATTGATATTTTTTCCTTAAAGTACAGTGAATTACCTTTGTTTTGATGTATTAAACTTATTTGTACAGAAATCCGTTACCGAGACACAGATGATTTTGTCATTCTGGATTTAAAATAGACATACCTTTAAACAAGCTTTTCTAAAAAAAAATCTGAATGAGCTATTTGCGAGTGCTAGTCGTGACCAACCCATTAATAAACCGATTGTTAACTTTAAAAATTTCATCACTTTTCATTTCCAAGCAATCGAAACACTATTCGGAATCGGAATCAGCCTCCAATTAGTCGTAAAGTCCACACTAGTCACACTTCTGGGAGCCACCCTGTTTGGAAATTTCCCAGAAAATGCAGTGGCTGATAAAAGTTTAGAGAACCATCCGTTATTCAAGAATGAAACGAAAAGGTAATTTGTTGCCACTGGGGGCCACTAGAGGTAATTTTCAGCATCCGAGGCGAGCAACACCACTTTCTGTCCGGCGCCAGCATCACCCGCACCAAATACGGCCACTTTTCGGCTCATAAATATACCTCAGCAAGCCTCAATGCTTTTCCGGAACGAAAAACACCGAAACAATATCTGCAAAGTTCTAGTTTTGTTAGTTTGCGTCAGTAAACAACACGGTAGATAAGAAACTTGAATTTATGTTATGTAAAAGCTGAAGTTTTACTCATTCATTGGTATTAACAAGTAGCGTGTAGTGTTTTGGAACGGTATTTTTCTTGTGCTCAAATTGCTGCAAGAATAGATCAAAACATATACCAGTTTTAAAATGATGCACAATAGATCCGGTATTAAACAAAATTTACATAACCGGTGCAGCGATGTGTTTGCGTTTGATCTAAAAAAAAAAACCAAACCACGATTTGGACCGCCGTTGAAGATGCCCTAACCGTGTTGGCGTTGTTTGGCCAGATATCATTCAGCCGCTAACTGCCCGGGGATTGAGGAATCTGTCGATGAGGACAGTCCGTTCCCCCTCTGATCCACTCGAGAGCTGAGGTAAAAACGATCACTTGAGATATATGTCGACCAATTATGGACAATATTTTCGACTTGAAAACAGGTTCAGATAAGGTATTGAAGGGGTATGTGACCAATGGAAGTATCGATGTCCTCGCAACTTTCGTGGTGGAGCTCAAGATTTCCAACAACCGCCCAAGATTGCCAAGATTGCTGGAAAAGTTTTACGCCGTCGACCAAGCCCTTTTAAGTAGAAACACTACACTTAGATATAGCGTTCTGCAAGTAGGCTTAAGTCTTCCTAAAATGGCCGGAGTTAATTCTCTCCCCGGAGATTATTTTTCAATATCGCGAGCTAAAGAGTTTCCAAAATTCAACGTGACACCATCAATCCTAGCGTATGACAAGAACAAACCTCCATCGCGTATTTACACGAATATCCCTTCAGCTTTCATTCAGGAAACAAAACGTAGATTGGACGAGTTGTTCTTAGCAGGGATTATTGAACCGGTTTTAACAATGCGAAGTTAAAGGTTTCTTGGGTCTCGTCAATTTCGTAGAACGATTCATCGTTAAGCGAGCCGATAGAACAGAGAAGCTGAGGAAGTTGGTTAAGTAGGACACCTTTTATTGGATGGATGATTTCGGTTCCTCAGGGATGTCACTCTTACATCGGTTTTGAAATTAGGTTACTTTTCCAGCGAAGATGAGACAGAAGTATTTGCAGATGCGTCTCCCGTTGGTCTTGGAGCCGTTCTTGCCCAATATGACAGGCAAGGTAAATCCAGGATAATCTCGTGCGTTTCGAAAGTGTTCACGGAGTCGGAAAACAAATATCCTACTCAAAAGCAGGCCTTGGCCATTGTGTAGGGAGTGGAAAGGTTCTCATTCTATTTGACAAGCAAACCATTTCCGATCAGGATGGATTTCGAAGCAAACGAGTTCAATTTTGGAGAGGTAAGAACAACTAGTAAGTTTTACTATAGTAAGTTTAGTAACTAGTAGTTTCTCGGGCCGAAGCGTAGGCATTGGGACTTCAGCCAATTGACTTCATGGTAAAGCGAGTTCCTGGTCATATGAACGTGGCGGATGTGCCCTCACGGCTTATCAGTAGAACGCAATATGATTCTCCTTTGGACGAAACGTGTGAGAAACATGTCATTTATGCTCTTATTGCAGGCTCAATGGATATTTCCTGGAGCAATAGGGAGTCGGGGTTCGGGGTTCGGGCAGCTATTGTTTCAAATAACTGGATAGATTCAATGCGTCGATACGAACTGCATAAGTCAAACCTGAATTTTCTTGGATCGACAGTGTTCAAAGAAGACAAGATCGTTCTCCCAGAACCACTACGTCGTCGTGCCGTGGAGACAGCCCAGCAGGGTCATCTTGGTACTGCTGCAATGAAACGCATCATTCGTGAATACTTCTGGTGGCCTGATGTGACCGACTGCCTGTCAGACATGCCTAATAATCTCCCGGAGAAGCTCACCAATACCTTTTTCAAGTCGCGCTCTTCCGGATGAATCTTGGGAGATTCTCCAAATCGATTTTCTTAGGGTACGTGGATGTAGTATTGGAGAATTCTTGATTGTGGTAGATACCTATTCCAGATTTTTGTCTGTTGTGGAGATAAGATCTATTGACGCCAAAGGTACGATTGCCGCTCTTTCAAAGGTTTTTGGAACATGAGGTCTACCAATCATCATTCAGAGCGACAATGATCCACTATTCTTTAATACGGAGTTCACTGAGCACTGGGAACAAAAAGGAGTAAGGAAATCTATTCCCCTTTTTGCCCAATCCAATGGCGCCGTAGAACGCCAGAATTAAAGGATTCTGAAAGCCTTAACCAGCAGCAAGGAAGATGGATCTAATTGGAGAAATGCACCCGAGTAGGACAAAAGTAGGATCATATAACTGGATAACTGAAGTAAGTACCATTTTCAGACCTCTCTTACTTACATTTGAAGTCTGTGATAGGAAAAATACTGTGCATCTAATAAGTTTATTCTGCAAAACGCAACTATCTCCGTCGTAATAGGACAGCGATGGCCAGTGTCGGGACAGTTATACGTACAGACTATGCTGGCTCATATGACCGAGGTTTCCAGCCTCAGTCATGGTTGATCCATGTACGTTCCGTTGCCTCGTCTGTGATTCTGCAGCTGTCTCGTTGTTACTACTCTTTAGGAGTCCGTTGCTTCTAACGTCACAAGAATGTCGGCGGCGCGTACAGGTAGCTTTTATTCATACCTAACTCGTGGCTAGCTGTGATTTTTTTTTTATTTACTGTTCTTCGTCTCGAATTAAAAAAAAAACTCAACAGACTGGTACTTCACGTAGGTTTCTAATTTTATTCTTGAACACACATATAGACATATTAAACTCAAAAACAGCACTCACATTGTTCAACGATATAACACAGTTATCGAAAGGGTTGTTTTGCCCATACGTAGTTTTATGGCGACTGACTACAAGTAACCTACGGTCACAGCTGGCGAGAAGGTGCATAAAAAATGATGTTTTGCTACAGCGCCGGGCAATCTACACCACCTTCGACAATGTCAAAAACAAATAACCTCTGTATGTCAGTACGTCTGTGCATTAAAGTTTTAAAATCGATCAGTCTACAACGACTCGGATAGTCAGGTAGATTTGCTGGGTCATTCCACGGAAGTTGACGAAGAGCATACCGTGCAAAATTGCGTTGAACCCTTTCCATCCGGATGATCTGAACTGAGTGATAAGGCGACCGCAAGCTAACAGCATACTCCATGATGCTACGAACGATCGAACAGTACTGCGCCTTGAGAGCATAGATATCGGTGAAACCACTTGAACGACGAATAAATCCGAGTGCTGCAAAGGCTTTTGCGGTAGTTGTGCCAATATGCTCATTGAACCGGTATATTTTCTGTGCCCGACCCTTTCGACACATCTAACTTTTCCAGGGCTGACAAAACTTCATGTTGGCTCACAACAAGGCAATTGGCGTAACGGGTTTCCAGTGACCGTAGATTGATCCGGTTCACAGTAGTCCGTGATCGAAAATAGCGTTTACGAGCTTTTCGCACAATGTTACGGAGATGCTGTAACTCAGTTGTCCACCACGGTTGCTTAAACGAATGACGCCTACTTGTTCGACGTGGAACATATTCCACCATAATGTCGTACAATTGGTCATAAAACATACGTACCGTTTCATCCGTATCTTTCGCACGAAACACTTCAATCCAATCGACGTCCATGAGAACGTTATTCAGTTCCGAAAAGTGGCAACGTCGAAAATCTCAATCATCAATGATGTTGTTCGAGTCGCTAGCTGGTTGCAAGTAGGAGGAATTCACGTCAATGCGAAGAACGAATGGCTTGTGATGGTTGTCAATTCGGAGGAGGGATGACGGATGTTCGAAAAGTTCAACATCGTTTGGAACGTTAACAAATGCCAAGTCAAGTGTACGAGCATTCGAGTTTAGCAGCTCGTTGATCTGATGTAGGCCGGAGGCAAACATTGATTCAACCAGAGCGATTTCCTGTTCAGTCGATGCGTTGCACGGCAGCAAACTGTTGATCTCTTCATCGTAGGACCATACCAACAGAGGTGGGTTGTAATCTCCAACAATGACAATATTATCAGAATCCGACGCATTTTCACAGATTTGCTGAACTGCTGCGGAATGCGCTGAGTACAGTTCCGGAGACGAGCTCGGTCGTAGATAGATTCCGCACACAAAGATCGTCGCCTTGTATAGTTTGATACACACAGCGATTTGCTCAATACTGCCACAGTCAACAAGGTCTACCCACCTTTTCCATTGCTTACAAAGCACATTTCATTTACGCGCTGCCTGCTATTCTTGAAGCATGTATCACGCTTTTGTAATTGTATCCAACTTGATTTAAATATTATTCCTTATAAACTCGCACTACTACAATTAGTAATCCTCAGAATACAGAGATATGTGGTAGCGGCCATTATGAGCCAATCAAGTAGGGAGAACTGTCAAAATCTGAGCCAAACGAGTATGATTACTGTTTGTCTGAAATGATTCGATTGCTAAGTATGGCAATGGAGTTAAGAGAGCTGTGCTCTGAGGATTACTAAAGGTTGTTTCGATCAAAATTTGGTCGACTTAAACTCACCGCATTTTCTTTCATCGTGCTTTAAAAAAATTTGCACACCCCTAATGCGTGCGTGAAGCATAATGCCTCTATTTTGATGTGGCTAAATCAACTGTTACCAACATATTAAAATTGTGCGGTGAACGTTTGTCGACAGCCTGGAATACTGGATCGGGAGGAGATCGAAAGCCGGAGGCCACAGCGACGACAAAAAGAGTTGCCCGCTATTTCGAGCGCAAAGAAACTGAAAGTGGCGCATTTAACCGTGAATAGAGCTAAACAACGAGCTGGACTGTCGACTTGCAAGAAAGTGGTGACCCCAAATCGCGACGATACACAAAACACGTCGGCCAAAGCACGATCGCGAAAGTTGTACACGACGATGCTGACGAAGTTTGATTGCGTGGTACAGGAAGATGAAACTTACGTCAAGGCAGACTTTAAACAGCTTCCTGGACAGGAATTTCATACGGAAACCGGACGGGAAAGGTGGCAGATATTTTCAAGCACATTCAACTGTCAATGTTCGCGAAGAAATATCTGGTGTGGCAGGCCATTTATACCTGTGGCTTGAAAAGCAACGTTAACACTGCGACCGGAACCGTCAACCAGGAAATTTATCTGAGCGAGTGCCTAAAACGTCTACTACCTTTCCTTTTTTATTGACGGATGTGGCATCTTGCCATTAAGGAAAAAAGGCCATGGAGTGGTATGCTGCCAACAACGTTCAAGTGGAGCCCAAGGACAAGAACCCTCCCAACACGCCAGAGCTCCGCCCAATCGATGAAGAGGAACCTTAAGAAGACTCAAAAAGCTGTTGTGTGAGAGAAACAGTTCAAGGCAAACTGGCGTTCTGCGGCGAATCAAGTGGACAAGGAGACTGCACAAATTGTTATGGCAGGTGTTAAACGAAAGACTCGGCAATTCGCATTCAGTTAAAAGGAAGCTTAGCTGAATGTTTCTCCTGTATTCTGTATTAACTGAACTTGAAAATGAATGATAATTTGACTTATTAATATAAACATTGATCGACTCATACACATTACTGTTTGACCAAATTTTGATCGGAACACTCTATAACTACAATCTTTTTCTGCATACATAACAATTATAGTAATTATTAATTGTCAATTTGATTATCTCCTAACCTTTTAATAGCGAAGATAGCGAAGCTGGTTCTTCAAACTGACGTTTTGACTATGATGATTTTAGCTAATTGTTTTGATAACTGATAGCTGACTGGATGGCTGTCGCGTGTCTTGATGACTTACTTCAATTATCCTAATAACGATCGGTGTGAGGTTCAGACAAGTAATGCTACTAATAATTACTATAGGTGCGATTGACTATGCTTCTTTGGACAGTTCATTGCTATCCAATTTTTTGTTTTGAATTTTTCGTTCATTTGTCAGATGAACTCACTCCGCCCCAAACACTATCACAAAATCACAGATCTACGATATAATTTTCTATTCAGTTCCGTTCTATCCATTCTAAAAAAAACCCAGGTACCTCCAAGCACAAGATAGATTACACTCCTGTCCGTTTATCATTTCTTATCCCGGAAGCTAATAGACTTCTTCATACGGTATAATCCAGACGATTAAATGTCCAATTAGTATTGCTTGGCCATCGTCAGGCCAAAGCAAATTCGCCAACGTGAACAGCAGAACGTGAACAAAAAAAAATACCAAAAGCTCTATTTCATTTACCAATCTAAGTACAGAAAACGGACGCAACGAGAACGCAATCCTCGATGATATATACCCATTAAATTCGTAGCAAAAATTGAAACATAAATCAGAGGAAAGCCAATTTTTATTGCCCGAAAGTGGAGCCCGCCCGACAAAGATAGGTGTGCGAGTGCTTAGTTGCGACCAGTTCGAAAGTAAAAAAAAAGTATAATTTTCCCATTCATAACGGGACTGGCTGTAGAGAGAAGGAACTTAAATTATGGTGGAATAATACTCAATTATTTATCGAGCAGCTGAACAAATGTTTCTAATTACAATTCAGCAGTTACGTGAATCCGTCGAAAATAGCATGGTAACTCTACACCGATGGGATCGCGCGAAAAAAAAACCCACACTCACCTTCGCACATTTTTCCCGTGAAACCTGGTCGGCATGCACAATAGAACGATTCTTCGGTAGTCCAGCAGGTTCCTCCGTTGGCGCATGGATTCACGTTGCACAGCTGCGGAAGACAGAGGAAATAAATGGTTGGATGTGAAAAAATATCATTAAGAAGGAAAATCTGTTTTGCATTCCGCCTAGATACGAACAGAGCCAGACAAAAGACGATATGTCATTGTTATTTTGCAATATAAATTTACTTCACGATATGCACAGAAGTCACAGGCGATGGAGATGAAATGTGAGACTCAAATCCCTCCGCCCTCCGACTTACGCCGAAGATGGGGAATAAAATAGCTCTTTAAAATGCTACTTTTTATATCCATCTCGAGCTTTGGTCCAAACGATACAATATAAAGTTATGAACGTACGATCCTTCGTGATTTGAGATAACAATCTGCTCCGAACGACCCCGAAGATTTCGACCCAAAGCGGAGTATGATTATGTTGCAGTTGGCAAAGATTGTGATGCACATATTGTGTGCTCTTTGGTAGATCTGCTCTTGGGTGTCTCTAAACTGCTCAATCCCCCGACGTGCATGAAATACGATAGTTCGATATAACAATATGTGTTTTATGTGACGGTGTTGTTATTGGACAATGTTTCGAAATAAATAAAGCCATATAAGTTTCAACGATTTCTCTTCACCGGCTTCAAGAACAAGACCATCAACAATAAGCAGGTTTGATTGCATTTTTTCACCTCACGTTTGATGTAAAAAAGTGAGTACGAAAGTTGACGTTGAACTACTAGAAAGCGGTTTTCTCATTATTCTTATCAGTCATGATAATAATTAGGATTTCTTTCAAGTAGAGCGTAACGGGATTGTTCAAAATTCATGACAAATCCTATTTAAGTTAATCGACATTTCTGTCTGACCCTTATAGACTCGGAAACTACTTAACCGATCGGCGTGAAATATTTTTATGCAGAGGATTTTTGGCCGGGAAAGGTTTCTATGATAACCTAGAAGAAGGAGGTCCCGTCCAGATCTGTCCGGCGCACTTCACCATCTTTGCCTGGATAGGTGCGGATTACATTACCTCGCAACCAACGGTTTTGGACCCTCTCGTGTATGATCAGAACTAACGCATTCTCCTTAATTGACACAATGTTTTAAAACGATGTAGTCCACCGAAAAATCATCTTAACGAAGTAAGGGCCGAAATAATCGATTCCTATAAACGTGAACGGTGGACGGATTTGAGGCAGTTGGCTCATTTTTGGTGCTACGGTCTTCGATGATTACACACGGCACCACTGGCATCATAGCGCTATAGAGCGTACTTGGGTTCTCAACTTTGCCGAGTGAAATATCTGTAGAACTTGATGCACAATCGTTTCATAGCTGGCGTGACTGCATTTGAGGTTATATTAATACAGAAGTAGATTGGTAATCCAGGGACCTCGCGGTACAAAGATTAGGTATCTGGTGTCGTATGCAATTTAGTCGGCATCTGTGATATGGCTATCAACTCGTAGAATTCTGTGCTCATCGAGAAGAGGAGGCAGCTATGCTGTTGACCTGCTCACACCTTTTGCCGTTCTTGCGACAACTGTACATTCTTCTTTAGAATAGCAGCCTCGTCTAGATAGCAATCCGATTGCGCAAGTCGCCACAGAGTTCTCGCTGCTTTCAGAAACTCTTCATATCTCAATAGCTCTGCTTCACCAGGCGGAGAACCTCTAACTCTCCTGGAAGTGGTAGACGTAAGCGACGCGCCGCAAAAGACGCTCGTAGTTAGAAAATCGATCTACTTCGATCCTCGGAACAGCTAGGGAGTCGCTGCCAATATACGCTGACATTAACTCGTCTTTTGTTTCTTCTGGTTTCTTCTCGTGATCGCCCATTCCCTCTTTCCTTCGCTGAGAAACGACGCAGGCTCAAGCATCCGTCGACTATCTAGTTTACAGTTCAAACCGATCTCCCATTTCTTAGCCTCATCGACGACGTTGATCCTCGTTTCCAACCATCGCCATTCATCAACTTATCGAAAGGTTTAGAATTTCGTTGACGCGAAATGCAAAATGGCAAGCATCGGAACTGATCCATGAAAAATGGTAGTGGAGTTACTAAATAGTCTCTAGTGTACATACTACACAGTTAATACAATTGTGAAATGACATCCGGTACATCACAGAAACACATAGTTGTAAGAAATAACTTAGAGCGGTTGTGTACAAGGCATGAGCGTATTATTCACGTTGGATAACATAAGGATATGTGGTAAAAAATAATTTTAACGATTTAAAGAGTGTTCCGAATAATATTCATCACATACGGCAGAAATATCTGAAAATTTATATTACACTGAATTTTAATTTACAGTGTACGCAATGAGTACATTTCAAGTGCATTTTGAATCAAACTAGACCCCAAAGTATTTGAAAAATAACGGTTGGGTGACGTTTTTACCCAAACAATTAAGCTGAAATGGAGCTCGGTACCGCTTTCGAGTTAACTCTTCAGTTCAGTTATCTGCGTCGAGGCCGGAGATTCCTAACCCAAGAATATAGGATATCTAGGAAATTTTGCAATGGTTCTTGCATGTTGCACGGCAGGAGCACTTATCAAGACCTTGACAGTCAGACTTGCCTCGTTGCTAACGTATTATATGTCCACATCTCGCGAGAGCTTGTAGATATTTAAATTTCGTGGTCAGCAATCTTAGTTGTTATTTTGTAATTTTATAATATATCTCGATAATTTTTATGATGATTATGCTTTATTCGTATAATTTTGACTGCAGGAGAGGTCATAATTATGTACACAAAAAACACGACAGCAACAAAAAAATTTTCACCGATTACATGCCATGCAAAATGAAATAAAAGCTTAAACTAATGACAACAACTGGGTTTATCGCCCAATTCAACTATCCTTGGGCACACAATGGCACATTTTATGAGGCAACATTTCACAATTTCACAACAGTAACTATTCACTGGGCTTGACAATTTTACTCAGTCGGCAGCGTCAACAACCTTGACCATTCGTTCGAACAGCAGCCCGTTTGCCTGTACAGCTGAGTTGAAATCGATGATTTCTTGCGATGATTTTTCATGTTGTACTCTAACACATAGAGATTCCATTTGAAATCGAACACTATTATCACTTTGCACCAGCCTTGGTGAAAACACCAGACCGTTCTGCACAAGAGTCTAACTTGACTGACCATGTGGCTGTAATTCACCACTGTAGTTTCGTGCTTATAGATGAACCCGCAACGTAATCGACGGGAAACGATTGTTCAAGCTCGTGTTTTGCTGTTGACACCGTGTTAGATTTTTGGAAAAATACACGAGCCGAGTGTTTTTCTTTTTGGGTGTAGAACCACTGCGTCCATTGAGTTGAACTTTTGTGGTAAGCCGAGTGGTTACGAACACATGAAAGCTCTCAACATACACCCAGTATGACACTGGTTGCCACGGATATAGCAATGTTCGTCGGATGATTCTAAAAATTAGATAATTTGACTTATTGGTTTGTTTTCTTGGGTGTTGGGTGACGGGCACATAAGTTCATTGAGTTTAACAAGCGCGTCACGGTTAAAAATAAAATAAATAAACCACGCATGTTTTCCTCAATCGGACATAATCGGAAACACTCGGCTGTGGTTTTTGCCGAAACATCAATCACGGTGTCCAACGCCTAACCACGAGCACTGACATTGGTGTTGTGCCTACCGTGTTGTGTGACGCCCGGCACAACTTGTCAGTCTCAGAGTTCGATATGGAATGATTCTAATTTTTAGAGATCTCTTAAAATTGAAAGGGTAGTTTTAAAAATTCTGGCAAAGAGGAGAGCAGGCTTTACAACCTGGAAGTAGTCTAATTTGCACGAAATTTTGGATTTTCCAGTTTTGTCCTGAAATAAGAAAAGCCATCAATTGTCGCTAAAACTGAAGAAAGTCGACATTAGTTCTCGGTAGCACTCATTGCGCGCAGAGCTTCTTCATACCCAAAACGGATTGCATAATGTTGCCAACTTGTTCCATTGAAACGCCTAAGGCCTTAGCTAGTTCTTTCAATGTAACTTTTGGATCCTCCAATACTACATATATCATGGATTTTATCGACGTCCTCTGTTGTAGTGATCTTAACGCGCTTCCGAAATATGCGCATACGATAGGCATCAAAACGATTAGGCATCGTACTTATTCTCACTTTCACAGTTTCTCAAAAGTTAGTTTTTACTAGAATTAAAGCGCTGCCAACGTGAATTGTAACCCAACAGAATAAATATTCAAAACAGTACTGAATGGAATGTGCAGCGAATATCATGTTCGAGAATCAAAACGTTACCGGAACGCAACATTCTTTAAAATTTTGCAACACCAATTGATGAATATGTTCGCGAATTATATTCATCTTTTATTTTTAAAATTCAAAATACTTTAGTAAACAAAATGGCGAAAATCTCAAAAATGCTTGCTTGTGGTGCTTTACAAGGTGCTTTATCAAGAATTTAACACACTCAACACCTTATTTTGCTTCTCGTGGTGGCACCCACCGGCTGGCAACAAATCATCACCGGCTTGGGCAACCGACTTCCTAGCAAACTACTGCATAATTAATGGCTGCTTAGCAACGGTTGCCTAGCAACAGCCTACAGAGCAATCAGCTACCCGACCTTGTATGGTACGTGCCACCAGCATTATTTTGCCCAGCTGCCAAATCCACATTGGGGCCTAGCCGCTCCGCAGCTGCTTAGCCTTGATGGCTAGATGATCTGCGCAGCTCCAGTACTGCGACACTAATGAGTTTTGCATGAGACCTCTCTTGCTTACATTTGAAATCTGCCCTACCCTACCCTTGCCGAAGGGTGTTCAAGGTATACAACAAAGAGAAGATAAAAATTGGCTGAGACACCGCTGTATGCCAATATGTAATAGGGTAGGGAACGGCTTAAGCACCCTAAGACCCTATTCCAAGCACGGAGTAAACGTTAACCTACAACGTTCATTGTTTGCAGTATGGTGCTCCATGTAGTGAATCACCATACTGCAAAAAATGAGCGTTGTAGGTTAACGTTTACCCCGTGCTTGGAATTGGGTCTTGGGGTGCTTAAGCCGTTCCATACCCTATTTTAGGAATATTCAAATTAAACAAACTCTCTCAAAATTGGATTGGTCGTCCTGAAAAGGACGGATTGGAAACAGTCCGCATTATAAATCAAACCTTCTGTCTTTTCAAGAAGAAGATTATTTCTGCCATGCACGTTGCAGTTTACACAAAAATGGCTACCAAGAATTTAACACACACACATATACACACACTCAAGCACCTTATTTTGCTTCTCGTGATGGCGCCCAACGGCTGGCAACAAATCATCACCGGCTAGAGCAACCGACTGCCTAGCAGACCACTGCATGTTTATTGGCTGCTTAGCAACGGTTGCCCAGCTTAGGGCTTGCAAACAACATCCGCACTACACGTTTCATGCCATCGGGGTTGCCACCAGAGTTTTTGCCATCGCCTACTGCGTCTTGATGGCTACATTATCTGCGCAGCTTTAGTACTGCGACACTAATGAGTTTGGCATGAGACCTCTCTTGCTTATATTTGAAATCTGTGATAGGAAAGTACAGTGCATTTAGTAGAATTAGCCTGCAAAACGAAATTATAAGACATCACCTTTTATTTTGTCTATTTTTAATAGTTTAAAAGTGTTAACGAATAACGTTTAATAAATAAATTGATACGCGGGAAAATTTCCAACCGATTGATGTGAATATCTTAAAAATCTATCGAGCATTTATCAAGTTATAAGCATTTAATTTGTAACAGATGCCGTCAGCAGAGTTGGCATTCGCACTGTTACGCCGGCGCGTGAGATTTGTACCTCAACAGAGGATACAACCATAGACTAACTCTAAGACCAGTAGGTCCCATACAAAAACGATTTTTTTCTTGGCTCAGTCAGTACTAGAACATCGTCCCAAGCTCGGTCCCAAGCTCAATAATGCACCCCTTATAATGAACTCACATGAACACACTCTCAAATACTCTGTCAAAATAACACAGCAAATCAAAACAAAGGCGCAAATATGTATAACAAGGTGCTGGCTTCAAGGTGTACTTCGGACCAAGGGGTTCTACAACAGTGAACCAATTTCAAATCGCTAGTTACATATTGATTGTTGATACAACCATAGCTCACCGCAGATAAAGCAAAGTGCTCTTTTAAGGGGTCTTCACATTAGGCCGGGCCGTGTCCGGGCCGGAGCCAGAAAGCTTTTAATTCACGGCCGGTATATTTTGTACACTTCACACTGTACCGGGGCTGTTTCGGGATTCTATATTGCAGATTGAACGCACACATCAATAGAGCTCAGTTATTTTTTGTTTTTCTGTATATATCAATAATCCCTTTTAGTCGAAAAGTCGGTAATAATTGTTTGTAATGCCTGTGGCAATATTTGCAAATTCCTCAGCCAGATTTGTTAGAAGACGAATACCACTTGATACACTTGTCGATAAAGTCGATAAGTCTTAAAAAATCAGCCTCACAAACCAATTTGTGGAAAAACTTTACTGATTGTTCATGAAGCATTTCCCAGATACCCGAAATATGACGTTGACTTTGTTTTGAAAACCAAATAACAATGCAACCTGTGGATCGCGTATTTGTTTAAATTGTTTACGGGAAACAAGAAGTGCCATAAAATTTCCCCTAAATTTATTTAATGATTACAGGCCAATATTTTAATGGATACTCGCAATATTAGCCATGATCTTCATTTTAGTTTTTTGGATATTATATATGATTGATCGAGTCTGGATGCAATACCTTTAAATATTATCGGGGACTGAAACTCATTTTTTCAAATCACTAATTATCTGCTCTTGATAATCAAGGGACCATTCTTGAACCCTGTAGATTTTTCTATCAAACTCTACGATACACATAAAATTTCAAAAATATGCATGAGAAAAACATTAACGAAAGGGTAGGACGGTCTGATGTTTTTAAAAATGAGTCAATATGGTTTATTAACAGGCCCCAAATAGAATACCCTACAGCCGCTTTTTTCTTTTCAAATTTTGTGTTAAACTTGAGAAGCCATTTTTAGAACTCATTATTTCACAATTCACTTGAAGCTCAGGCGTAAGTTTCTGGCGATCAGAAATGTCAATAAAATTCATTTGTGACTGAAAAAGTAAAAACAAAGACGAAAGCTTAGATCAAGGAACAGATGAAAGATAATACCTATCCCAACTATAAACAAAATACATCATTATCAGAATTCCAAATCCTAATGATTACCTATAAGAGCAGGAGTTCCTCAGGGCAGCATTCTTGTGGCAATATTTGATAATATCTTCGGTAAGAACCCCCTGTATTATCTTTGTTCGCTGACGACAAAGGCATTGTTGATTAGGAAGAAGCCATCGTGTTATTTGCAGCCGATTGCAAAACAAAAAAGTTTAGATATTATCACTTCTGATTTTCAACAATGAAAGACTTCTTCCAACGCTTCCCAAATTTCAAGTATAGTTTTTCCTTTTCCAGCTAATTTCTTGAAAACTTGTAGTAATCACATAGATACTATGAACGGAGTTCCAAGTTCATGGTCAAATCCAGGGCTGTCATAATCAATAAAAAATGTCATGCAATGTTGATTGAAATACACCTGATAATCTCATCGGCTGAGGAAACGACGATTGAGATTTCTTCAAATTGTCATCGATTTTTTTGACACTGTTTTGGTCATCGCAATAACAAGCACGTTTATTGATATTATTACTATTTTTTAGGCAAACCATTATATGCATTTTTCATTCTATCGATGACATATGGCTTGGCTTATTTCATATAAACAAGTTAGAAATTTAGGAATCAAAATCCATGAGAAAAAATCATATGGCTGCGATATGGCTCAAGAATGACAAGAAACCTCATGATAGTTCGTTTCTTCCCGTGATAGTGAAATGGACAGTTTGTTTCATTGTCGCATGACAGCCGTGAGATTTACCAGAGCTGGTCAAGTCAATTGAAATACCTTGGGATGATAATTCAACAGAAATTAACTTATTTCAATCACCTTAAATGTATTAAAGCTATATGAAATAAATATACAGAATATTAATAATTCTAATGCACAGCAAATCCGTTTAAATTAAGAATCAACTTCAAAAATTTAACCCTTATGTGTTCGGGTACCCACCGAATTCAAATGGTTATAACTCCTCCTATTAGGGACCGATTTTTATTCTTTTGCACCGTTAGATTCAAAAACACATTGGCTCTTAGGACATAATCAGCAATGACCGTCTGAATTCATCTGGTTCCCGTTAATCCGGGTTACCGGGGCTGTGGTCCAGTACGGAGGCACTATTTGAAAACTTCTATTAAATTTCCGGGAATGGAAGCCAAAATCTTTGGTATAATTCCTAGAAACTATTTTAATTCCATTGTGGGCCACTTGCCGACAATTTTCCTGCAACGGGCATTCTTTAACAGGTTCTCGTGGGGCCTAGAGTGGCCATGGACATATTTCAAAAGAAACCCTGGCAATATGAGCATCAAAATTGATGAAATTTCTCCAGTAGGATATTTCTCAACGATTTGAAGCTATCTGATGATTTGTAATCTGACCGGTTAATCCGGAACAGGTTCCCGTGGGGCCTAGAGTGGCCATGAATATTTTCAGTAGAAAACCCTGGCAATATGGGTATCAAAATTGATGAAATTTCTCCAGTAGGATATTTCTCAACGTTTTGAGGCCATCTGATGATTTGTCCTCGGACCTTTTTCTCCGGAACAGGTTTTCTTTTGGCTTCAACTGGCCATGTTCATGGATTGAAGGAAACTCTGGCAATATGGGCTTCGAAATTCCTGAAATTTAACCAGAAAACTATTTCACAACGTTGTGTGGCCATCTGATAATTTGTCTCGGAACGGTCATCTCAAAACAGGTTCCCGTGAGGCCTCGAGTGGCCATCAACAAAACTGGCCACAAAACGTTGAGAAATATCCTATATTTCATGAATTTTGATAACCACATTGTCAAGGTTTCCTTCAAAAATGTTCATGACCACTCGAGATCCCACGGGAATCTGTTCCGGATTCACAAGTCCAAGGATAAATCATCAGATGGCCACTAAACGTTGAGAAATATCCTACTGGAGAAATTTCATTAATTTTGATAGCAATATTGCCAGGGTTTTCTACTGAAAATGTTCATGGCCACTCGAGGCCTCACAGGAACCTGTTCCGGAGTGACTGGTCCGAGGACAAATCATCAGATAGCCACAAAACGTTGAGAAATATCCTACTAGAGAAATTTCTTGAATTTTGATACCCATATTGCCAGGGTCTCGTTCTATATATGTTCATGGCCACTCGAGGCCCCACGGGAACCTGTTTTGGAAAGACAGGTCCAAGTATAAATCATCAGATGGCCACTAAACTTTGAGAAATATCCTACTGGAGAAATTTCATGAATTTTGATAGCAATATTGCCAGGGGTTTTTACTGAAATTGTTCTTGACCACTTGAGACCTCCCGAGAACCTGTTTCGGAATGACCGGCCCGAGGACAAATCATCAGATAGCCTCAAAACGGTGAGAAATATCCTACTGGAGAAATTTCATTAATTTTGATACCCATATTGCCAGGGGTTTCTACTGAAAATGTTCATGGCCACTCGAGGCCCCACGGGAACCTGTTCAGGATTGACCGGTCCGATGACAAATTATCAGATAGCCACAAAAGTTTGAGAAGTAGCCTTCTGGAGAAATTTCATGAATGTTGATACCCATATTGCCCGGCTTTCTTTTGAAATATGTTAATTGCCACTCTAGGCCCCACGAGAACCAGTTACAGAATGACCGTTCCAGGAACAAGTTGGCATATGGCCCACAATAGGATAAAAATACTTTCTAGGAATTATTCCAACATTCTGACAAACATTCCTGCAAATTCAATAGATGTTCCGATATTGTGACTCTGTACCGGAACACAGATGCACAGATGCATTCAAATGATCATTGCTGGTAATATCCCTAAAGCGAATGAGTTTTGGAACCTAACGGTGCCAAAAGAATAAAAATCGGTCAATAAAAGCCAGAGTTATAATCATTTGAATTTGGTGGGTATCCGGGTACCCTGTCGATCACATAAGGGTGAAATAAATTTCTAGATCGGCCTTGCTTTATGTTGGCAGGTTGTTGCCTAGCAAGAAAAAGACACTTCAAGGGATTCAGAACAAAATTATGGAAATGATTTTAAGGCAGCCTCCCTGGAACATTATTGTTAAGGTACCCTGAATTTCGAATATTGGGACTTTAAAACAAATTAAAAAAAAAAAAGTTTAATAATTTCATGAAAAAAATCATAGTTCGATAAGATTTAGTCATAGTTTTTAGTTTCTACATTATGAATGAAACCCATGTTTAGAAAACTTGTTAATATGTTCTGAACCGCTAATGCAAGAACAATGTAAAAACACTTAAAATTATCTTAATAAATAAGGTTCATAGGTAATTTGTGATCTGTATCGGTATCATACACTTTTAATCGTTAAAGTCACGGCTTAGCACATTTGAATCGTTAATTTGATAAAAATGCCGTATTAATAGAAATATTTCCTTAAAATTTTGTTGTCTATATAGTTGTGTACTTATAGTTGCACTATCAGTAAGCATTTTGTCTAATAAATTACATTTTGCATCGTTAACTTGTGCTTACCATGCTATGTTTTAAAAGGTGTATGCCCTTTGCCACTGGTAGAAAAAAAATGGTGGATCTACCGCAATTATACGAACAATAATTATAAAATACTGCAACTAAGGAATACTTTTTCCTATTCATGGCGGAGCGTTTTGAGTAAAAAAGTAAATTCAATTGGAAAATGAATGTGTTTCTCGAAAAAAAAACCAAGGACAATTGTAACTAGTTTATTTATTGATTTTCTGCGAGTGTAGTTTATTTGGTTTAAAATAAATAGAATAAATTAGCTCTCACACTATTGGGCCACTTTCCCTAAATAAAGTTTGAAAACAGAATAAGTCCTAGTGTTTCACGTAGACAGCCTTGATCGAGTCTTCTGAAAACATGAATAAATTAGTTTGGTCGAATCTATGAAGTATATTCTTTAAAAATTGTGTTCCCGACAATGACAATTTGCGATTACTTAGCTTATCATTTTAAATACAACAAATTTAAAACGCAAACCAAATTAGCTCGAAACACCAAACTACTATTCTACTCTCTATCAATACGTATTATTCGCGCTTGTTGAGCGATGCGCTCACAACTACATATAAATCAAAGCACATGCTGCCAGCCGTGCTGAGACCGAGCCGTCAAAAATATCGTTGCCAAGAAATATTATTTACCAGCCCGGTCGAACACCGGTAAGACCACGACCACGGCCCGGTGGGTTAATGTGAACGGTTGCATACAGCACTCATACAATGAATTCGTAGCATAACTCGGCCGTCATCCGACCGGGCTTCGGCCCGGCCTTTATACGGTGGTGAATATACCGAGTGAAAGTGTCTCCCTGTGATGAGATGGCTTGGTGTAAGTGAATCACTCTTTCTCTTTTAAACAACCGTTCTCACGTGCTCTCATATGTCTTCACCCAAGTGCTCTCGCCTGCGATCGCTGCCGCATATACTTGTGCGAAGATGCACCAGTGCTCTTCCTGTAATTCGCTGGTGTAGTTGATCGTGAAAACATCGTCGGCACTATAGAAAATGTCCGAAAAAAGGAAGCGGGAAGAAACGTTGTTCTTTCTTCCTTTGTTATGTTATGTTAAAGTGAATTTTCAGTCACTGCTGTATATAAGCAGAAGGGCCCATGTCAGTGAGCTCACTGGGGCGCACGCGTCAGGGAATTTATCTGCATTTGTTTCTGTGAATTTGAGAGCTCTTCTTCTCACTCTAGAGCGATTGAGTGTTGTGTGAATGAAATCCTTTTTTTTTTCACTCACATGAGTAACCCGCATGCAAACACGGTGGTGAATTCAAACAAGAGAGAAAAGCTCTCGTTGAGGTCGGAAGAGTGTGTGGAAAAATTAAAATCTCTCTTTACCACACTGAGGATATGGACATCACTGGTCGCCAGTTGTGGTTAAACAAGATTATTAGAAATTCGTCAATTTCTCCTCAAATATTCGTAGTTTACTCAAATCATATTCTTAGCATGAAAAAGAATGTTACATAGAAATAATTTATTCGGCAAAATCATATTTTTTGCTCTCTTCGTTCTATACCAAGGCTGAGCACGAAAAAATCAAGCTTGAAAAAAAAATGATATCTTCCATGTATGTTTTGAGTAAAATTTTCAAAAATTCCACTGAATCAAGCTAAGTGAGTAAATATTTAATCATTCGTTTATCATATGGTTTCATTGTTATGATTCGATCTTGCACGCGTAATACAGAAAATGCGGTCCCAAATGAGCAAAACTTGAAAGTTTTTCTAAATTCACGGCGTATGACATTATAAAGTGGCTTGGAGAAAGTGTAACCCTCGCCCAAAAATGCTGACTGAAGGTAAATTGGTACGCCCCTCGTGGGCCGCTAGCACGTCCACGTGTTGGGAATCAAAAATCTTTGACAGTGGTTTATTGACTTTTTTATAGAGAACAACTGGTGCAAGTTTGATCAAAGTAGTCAATCGCGTTCAGAAAAAAAAACCGTCAAATGGAATTCGAAAGAAGAAAAAAATATTGTGTGGTCCGGTTCCAAACTGGCTCAAGTGCTGAAGATGTCGAAAACAACAGTTTGTCGAGTGCTCAAAACCTACAAGGAAATCCTGAGTGTGGAAAGCAATCAGCGGACCTACGAAAAAACTGGAACCAGGTATCGTCAGCTGCGCAGCAAGGTGTTGAGGTGCGTTAAAGCCAACCCCGGTCTTTCGATCTGAGATGTGACCAGAAGATACAACGCCAACGTTCAAACAGTACGAAACATACTTGCATGGGAAGCAAACAAGTCGTTCAAAGCCACTAAACATCCGAACTAGCACACGAAGCAGAATTCCCAGGCCAAAAAGTGTTTTGACGGAACACAAGCACTGTACTTTGATCGATGACGAAACATACGTCAAACTCGGTTTTAAGCAGCTTCCTTGTCAACAATTTTACATCGCGACTAGATGTAAAGATATGCCGGGATGATTCAAGTTCATGTTTTCTGACAAGTTTGCGATGAAGGCCATGATTTGGCAAGCGATTTGCAGATGTGGTCTGCAAACGGAACCATAGGTCACATCTTCAACGCTGATGTCTAAAGTTTACATCGAAGAATGCCTGACAAGGAGTGGTCAGCTGTCACTACTCCAAGCTGGTTCTGTAGTGATATGCTGCCAATAAAATCGATTTTGTCCTTAAGCTAATGAATCCTCCGAATTGCCCGAAATTTCGATCAATGGAAAAATACTAGGCAACTTCAAAGCAGCAACTTTGACGAAACGGTGGGGTCATATGGAAGAAATGCACTGATCTTGTGTCCGCTTCCACTAAGCAGACGTTGATGGGCTCCATCAAGAGGTAGCTTCGAGATTTCATTCCAAAAAGAATATTTTATTACACAAATCTGTTTATTTGGACATCGTCCTCTGTCAATCCCAGCAGCATCAAGCGAAATGATAAGCTACTGTTGTACAGAAAGGTATCATCGTTGCATACAAACATGGATAATGCATGGTATTCTCATTGTCTCATTGCATTGCTCATGCTTGCTTGCTGCCTTCTTTGGCGTCACCTGAAAGACGTGCATTGTACTGCATGCCAGGAAAAATCAATACCGGATTATGTACATTTGTCTGCTCTTCCGATGCGTTAGTTTTCCCAGGATAATGGTCAGTGGGAAGAGCGACGATTCACTATTTAGTAAAGAACCGGAACTACCAAGCCGGCAATCTTTGGAGTTGGATAGGTTCTCGATTTCCCTGGATATGTTGCATCATTGTGGGTATCGACGGCTTAAGTTCTCAATTATAATCTTCGGAAAACTCAGTTGAGAGCAGAATAAAATCACGCTGGAGAAGTGTTGAAAGTCTAGAAGAAAGGAGAGGGTGGTAAACCACACGGCCACAAATTGAACTCAATGTGAGGGGCAACTTTTCTCAGTCTCACTATACGACTTAGTTTCGTAAAAAGTGGAGTCACTGGTAGACTCAGACCCATAGACATTTGTTTTCAAGTGACATGGCTAGAAAAACAATAGGACGGCATAGTGGAGCATAAACACTATGTATTGAGCTCTTTAATTGGCTGCAAAGTAGTTCCAACAATGTTGTATTGGCTTGTTGTTGCTTCAAGATATCTACTGATAACCATGTTTCCTAGTATGGATTAATTAGCTGATCAACCCATCTAGGATGAAAACGACGTTCTAGACATCGATACAATTTATCTTGATCCATTGAATGTATTTTTGTATTATGTATGAATGTATTATTGTTGGTTCAATGGATGTAAGCACAATTAATGAAGGATTATTTTCCATCTGCGGAAGAGCATAGCCATTGGCTTCAAGTTGATGTTTTTTTAGAGATTGGATAGCCAACAGAGCTACATTATTGATGGTTGGATGCTATTCTTAATCCTACGGTCTAGCAATGTAGTTGTAAATTCTGAAACTTAGCTTTAGTGATTATATATGGCCTTAAATGGAAGAAGGCGATGGTATTCTTCTAGAACAGGAAGATTTTGTTGGAAAATATCACTTATTACTCAAATCAGGGAACGTCGATTAAGTACGTCACATAGAAACTGCCCATTTTCAACCTTCCATCTCCCATTTGTTACATTTTGGCATGGATTACAAGGTTGCACAGAAAAAAAGAAACATTGAATTTTCTACGTTATCTAATACACATAAAGGGAATGCTAG
This sequence comes from Aedes japonicus, assembly GCA_034211315.2. NCBI lineage: Eukaryota > Metazoa > Arthropoda > Insecta > Diptera > Culicidae > Aedes > Aedes japonicus. The sequence goes on from JASCZW010007850.1 coordinate 61,020, forward strand.
ATTTGGCAGAAAATGGGATGTTTAATGTAAATTTAAGCCAGATAACGCCTGAATCTAGCCTGTTGAATGGAAGATGGCAAACATTGCTGTATGGCGCATGGAAGATTGCAAACAATTTCGTTGGCTTTAAATTAAACGAGGGGAAGTTTTGCGTGCCTGTTGAAATTATTTGTTTTTTTTTGTGTAATTGTGTAACTTTTCGTATTTAATTCGCTCATTTCAAATTGTTTTCCTTAAGCTTATCTGAGCAAGCGTATAACTAGTTGATTCTTTTTGTACCTCAATCACTTTATGAGTTACAATGAATAATGTTACCAACCACTATATATTACGCTGAGGTTACTTCTGCGTCTTGAGCCGACCGAATTTGAGGCCAACTCCATTTTTGCGGAATTGTTCTTCGGCACGACACTATGGTCTTACAACATTTTAATCGGCACTGCATAGAAGTTTCCAAGGTTTAGTTATTTAAGATATTATGTTTACCCAGTTCGTTGTTTCATTCTTCTCCGCCATAAGCCGTGATCCTAAGTAAATATCGTTTGAAAACTCAAAGTGCTTGCATGGAGATTCGAAGAAAACTACCGGTCATACAAAGTTTGAAAGAAACATTGAATTTTCTGCGTTATCTTATGCACTTAAAAAGACTGCCGGATTTGGGTTAAATTCATGGGATATTTCATGTAAATTTAATCCAGATATAGCTGAAACCAGGTCTGTTGTATGAAAGATTGCAAACAATTTCGATGTTCATGCTAACTTTGGATTGTAAATGAACGAGGGGGAATTTTACGCGTCTGTTAATATTCATTATTTTTTTCTGTGTACATCGTCTTGTACATGGTTGAAGTTTACCAGACCAAACGGTCGTCTGAATACCAAAGTAGAAGGATTAGGGGCATATCGAGCACACGGGGTGAAATGAGCAGCCATAATTTCAAAAAAAAAAACTGTTTAATCTTGAATAAAATATGAAACGCAAAACACTCTTAGGGTTACCTACACAGATAAAAATGAACATTGAATATTCTACAATATCTAATGCAGAAATAGGGAATGCTAGATTTGGCAGAAAATAATGGGATATTTCATGTAAATTTAAGCCAAATAACGCCTGAATCTAGCCAGTTACATGAAAGTTTGCCAACATTGTTGTATGGCGCATTAAAAATTGCAATAGAATTCGTTGTTTACGCCTCCTTTGGCTTGGAATTAAACGAGGGGGAATTTTACGCGCTTGTTGAAACTTATTATTTTTTTCTGTGTCGAAATCTTACTTCTAATAAAAGTGGATATATTGCAAAATGTTGGTTTATTTTCAGGTGATGAAATAATTATAATATTGGAGCATCACAAAATAAGCATCCACGTGCGTTTTAATGTGTGTATCTGTAATGTATGTTGTATGTTAACTTGTTTTAATCCAAAGGCATCTGAAAAGCGTATGGATAAATGGGCAATATTCCGAAAATATGGGGAAGTGGGGTAAAATCAGCAATATCTCCGTTTCCCGACTCCTGCAGTGGCTATCACTACCTCCATTCGATTTCTAGGGAAATTCTACATAAATATATATTAATCAGCATATTCGAAAATACGGGGAATTGGAGCAAAATAAGCCCTATATCTATGTTTTCCGAACCGTGCGGTGGCTGAAACTACTTTCATTTGATTTCTAAGGAAATTTTATATAAGAATAGGCCTATTTTGACTTCCGCAAACCCCTCTGAGCATAGATTAATAAACAATATTTGAAAACATGGGGGAAGTGGGGTAAACTCAGTAATATCTCCGTTAACTGACCCGTGCGGTGGCTGCAACTACCTCCATTCGATTTCTAGGGAAATTATACATTAGAATAGGCCTAGTTTGGCTACCACAGACCTTTCCGATCATAGATTAATAAACAATATTCGAAAAATGGGGAATGTGGGGGAAAATCAGCAATATCTTTTTAACCCGACCCGTGCGGTGGCTGCAACTACTTTCATTAGATTTCTATGCAGATTTGTCATAATAATATGCCTAGTTTGGCTACCGCAGACCCTTCCAAGAATAGATTACTGGGCTTTATTCGAAAATACGGGGGAATTTGGGTAAAATAAGCTCAATATCTCCGCCCACTGAATTTTGAGGCATGTGGGACTCCTTCCATTCAATTTTCCAGTAATTTTCACATCAAAACTGCTATTTTTAACAAACCTTGTGCTACTTGTAGCTAAATTATCGATTTTTATCGTGATTCATGTACTTTTTATCCCACTGTGCGATGGCGAAAACGTACATCAGACTTAAGCCTGAAGCTGGTTGGATTGGGCATGTGATTAATGCGTTGAAAACAAAATACATGAAGGGAAGAGACTCACGGGAAGACAATGTTAGCCTCCTCCTGGAAGAATTCGTGTATCCGGGTTATTGCACAGTGGTCCTGAATGCGAATTTTGCTAGAAAGACACATTTTCAGCCGAAGTTTGTAGTTTTGGAGCAAAATTGTCTGCCATTGGGAAGACAGTTTTGCTAAAATATTTGAAATGAAAAAGTTACCGCAAAATAACTCATTTTTATAGGGACACCCTAAGGTACGTAGGAAAAAATGCTCTAATTCGGTGATATCAAAAGGTACAGAATAAAATGTACCATCAAAGTTGCTTGAAATTATTTATTCTACAATTTTTTCGAATAATGTGTGCCTATATTTCTGCAAATAAAAGGAAACTCCCTCTGAAAATAGGGACCACCCTAGTTTTCATTCAAACCAAAAGAAGCGCCTTGTTATCAAAACCAACTTTGTGGAAGACAATTTTACTCCAAAACTTCAAACTTCGACTGAAAATTTATCTTTTTAGCTAAATTCGCATTCTGGTTCACTGTGTATTGGTAACTGCCGAGAACGACACCAGTGTAGAGATACAAATGCGTATTATGGCTGGCAATAATGTCTATTTTGGACTCCGAAGGATCCTACAGGGTTTGAGCTGTTTAGTGGAATACCTGTAACTAGAAATTAGAAGAAAAATTAGTATTTTCCATTTAATTCCAACTACCTTTGCTTATCTTCGACAGATACGCGTATTTTCGTCTCGTCACAATGTGTAGACTTTCAGTGTCTCGTACTAATAACCTCGACTTGGTCAAGTTATTAGTACGAGACACTGAAGAGGTCTACACATTGTAGACGAAATACGCGTATCTATCGAAGATAAGCAAATGTAGTTGGAATTAAATGGAAAATACTAATTTTTCTTCTAATTTCTAGTTTCTCCGAAGGATGCTAAGATCAACAAATTTCACCGAACTACTAAGCTGACCATCTATAAGACATTAATTCGACCGGTAGTTCTTTACGGCCACGAAACATGGACATTGCTAGTGGAGGACCAATGCGCCCTTGGAGTCTTTGAACGGAAGGTGCTGCGTACCACCTACGGTGGAGTGCAGATGGAAGACGAAACGTGGAGGAGGCGAATGAACCACGAATTGCATCAGTTGCTGAGAGAACCTCCCATCATACATATCGCTAAAATCGGTCGACTACGATGGGCTGGGCATGTCGTAAGAATGTCTGACGACAGCCCTGTGAAAATGGTTCACGAAAACGAACCGACAGGGACAAGAAGAAGAGGCGTGCAACGAGCAAGGCGGATCGATCAAGTAGAAGGCGACCTGCGGACCCTCCGCAGACAGCGAGGCTGGCGAGGTACAGCCATGGACCGATTACAATGGAGACAACTTCTGTGTACAACAGAGGCCACACCGGTCTTGATATGATTGGTAAGGTATGGTAAGCAATTTGGTTTTATTCCAATTGTTGATAAAATAACGCATTTTTCCTTTTTGATAACATTAGGGGCGTAATGAGCACCACTGGCCGTGGTAAAATAAGAATACCTTATTGCATTTTGTAACCTCAAAATTCTTTATGCAAAATGTCAGTTACTTTATTTGCCTACGGTAGTGTTTTGTTTAAAGTTATGGTACGGACAATTAAAAGGAAATCCGGAAGGCAGAACTGGTCGAAAACGGCTTTATATCCGGCTATGGCCACTAACAAACGGGATGGAACATCAACAAAACGAACCGGTAAGGACCATGGCATTCCTACAGACGCTAACCCGCTATATAAAAGCCTCTGAAGGAATATCGTCGGGACAGGAGATGAAAAATATTGGTTCATTAAAAACCTTTTTTTTCTCCCACTGAAGAAAAAGGGCTTCTGTCACATATTGTGATACTATAAGTTCGGTGCCATGAGATCACTACCTGCGAGATTAGAAGCCTTGCCTATCAGCTTGCGGAACGTATAACGTATGGTTTTCGTACACGACATCCGGAACTTTCGTTGCGTGGCGATTGCAAAGCTCGAAGGTAACAATCAGTAGATTTTACAATGTTTTGACTTGTGCGTTGGAAGGCAACCATTTTAGTGCAAGCAGTATTTTCAACGTTGACGATACATTCGTAGTTACCGTAAGTTGTACAATCTTCACTGCCGTGAGTTGAGCGTTCCCATACATTTATTTACAATGTTTTTCCTAGGTTCAAATGAAGAGATTCAAGGTATTTGCGTTTTAAGGCCGACTACAGGTAGGATCTGTTATCCAGCATACATTTGCATGTCAGCTTCAGGGCAGATACTTCCAGATTCCTTCTGGGCAATTTTGATTTGTTGTCAACTCCTCCGGATGGATACCGGTGACTGATTTCAACATTTGGTTTGAACATTCCGTGAAGAACACACGCTTGACGTATGATAATCCGGTGCTTCTTCTGTTGGTCATAGCTCACATACCAAAAACCTTATCTTCATCGAGAGAGCACGCAAGTGTCATTTCGCAGTTGTGTGCTTGTCTCCATACTGCAGTCACAAGCTGCATCCGCTCGATAAAAGTGTGATGGCGATTTAATCAGTGATGAAGATTTTGCACCAGCTGCTGAAATGGACGTCCTTTCCTACACAGATCGTGGTCTAGATACTGTTCCTTCATGCAGTAGAGAGGACGATGCATTTGCTGAACCCAGAGTGGTAAATTCTGAACCAGGCTCTTCACCGACGACGGGCAGTTTATTCGGAAACGTAAAAAATGGTACCATGCGGGCCCCTTAGACGTAATCTGAACCGTTGCTATCGAATTTTGCTCAAGTCCTGACCATCTGAAGAAGACTAAGAAAGTGGAACATAAGTCCATTTTTAACAAATACTCCTATACTCCAAAACGCAAATGAGGCCGACCAAAACCAGCGAAAAACATGATTACGCAAGATTCACTTTGTGAATATTGTGGCAATTGGTTCTCTATTTCTGGTGACGCACAAAATTGGTTAAAGTGTCTAAGTGGTTTTTATGGTTCCAGAAATCTGATATTTACATCGCAATGAAAGTTCAGATAATTGTTCTGTTAAGATTCTCATAAATATCAGAGCCCCCCACCTCTTTTTCAATCTCTCTCGTTTTTTTAAGTCGTTTTTTACCCTTCTTACATCAATAGAAGGGTATTAAGATCGCTTGAAAACTCGACTTTTTATCCGAGGCCCACAGGGCCGAGTGTCATATACCATTTGACTCAGCTCGACGAACTGAGCACATCTCTGTGTGTATGTATGTGTGTATGTGAGTGTGTATGTGTGTGTTACAAATAATGTCACATCGGTTTCTCAGCCATTTGTGAACCGATTTCAGTTCTGTCGACGGCAAATGGAAGCTACAACATTCCCATAGAACGCTATTGATTTTTTTTTTCATTCGAACATTTCGTTACGAAGATATGAACGAAACAGTACTTGACGGCCTATTATAAGAGTAATCAAACAGTTTAGTCCCCGATTACATACTGAGCTATTTGTATACCGATTTTAGTTTTGTTGGAGCCAAATCAAAGCGATGAAATCTCCAAACAACTGGTCAAAATTTCATTATGATTGGATAATCCTTCATGGAGATATGACCAAAACAATACCTGAGAGCACATAATTGTGAGATGAAAATATACTCGTTGCAGTGCAAAACCAAACAAGACCAATCACACCAATCGATGCAGCTTGCATTCTAAGGTATTCTTCTGTGTCGCATCTGGTGCGTTGTAAAGCACATACAGCGGAATAGCCACACTATGCGACTCTATAGAATTAGAGCAGCATCGATTGGCTCGAGTGGTCTGGTTTTGAACTGCATTAATCAAAGAACACGTGCTCTGGTGTCTCTTGGACGTCTGTGCACTCCGGACAGAAGGGTGACGCTGCGTGTCCGAATCGATGCAAGTATTGCCTGAAGCCAGACAGAAACTGCGAAAAGTGAAAGTTTACCTCTCCGTGCTTCCTCTTCTTCAAGATCGACAAATCTGGTATGAGCAGGTGCGTCCATCGACCGTTCTACCCCGTGTCTTAATCTCGTTGCCATTTCACCATCGACTCCGCTCTTACCCGAACTCCTCTGGTATTTCTCCGCTGATAACACTTTTTTTCCTCCGCGAGAATGATGCCATTCAGGATCATTCCGGCAATGACACATACTGCCTCCGATGAAATAGTTCGGTGCGCACTCAAGACTCGCATGGCCATGAGCCTGAACATACTGTTCAACTTCGCCTGGTTTCGCTTGGTTTCCAGCGCTGCTGCCCAGGCTGGACATTCGTATTCCAGAATCGATGATGATTCACTAGTCAGTAGACGCCACTTGCTACTGCTAGGTCGGTAGCTATTCGGCATGATTCTGGCTACCTTCGCCGCCTTCCCACAGGCATAATCTACGTGCGTGTTGAAATTTAGCCAGTCGTCGATCATCAGTCCCAGATACTTCAGCACGTGCTTTGAGGCTATGGCAATCCCTCCGATAACGATTTCTGCTCGCTTTAACTGCTTTACAGTAGCTGACTATCAGCACCTCCGTTTTGTTGTAAGTTATCTGCAGTTTCGACCCCTGCATCCAATTTTCAATTTTTTGATCGGTTTTTGATTGCTTCGATCGGCAACGTTTCCACTTCTTCCAGTGTTTCGCCTTTCACTGATTATACGATGTCATCCGCAAAGCCAACGCGCTTTTCGGAAGCTTCAGTGTCAGCACCTCGTTCTACACCCCGTTTTAAAGTGTTGGGCCAAGTATGGAACCTTGCGGAACTCCCGCCGAAACGTTCACCGATTTCCGACTACGGAGGTCTCGTAGATCAGTAACCGGTTCTGAAAGTAACTCTTCAGATTTAGGCACAGGCAATCAGGGACCCGTAATTCTGTGCAGCAACTTGGCAAAAGCCTCCCAGCTTGCACTATTGCAGGCATTCTTAACGTCGATCGTTATAACACAGCAATATTGATCACCTTTTCGCTTTTGTTTGGACTCCTTTACGGCTGTCTCGACTACTGTCCAAATGGCATCTACCGTAGACTTCCCTTTCCGGAAACCGAATTACACCCTCGATACTCCATGCTCGCTCTCAGTTAATTTTGTCAGCCTGTTCAGGAGTTTTCCGAGCGTATTCAACAGCCATATTGACGTATACGATTTTGGATCTCCCGTAGGCTTTCCTGGCTTCAGTAACACTGCTTATATCTGTATTTTCTACCTGTCCGGGAAATGGCCTTTCTCTAGACATTTCTGTAGCACATTCCTGGACATTTCCGGGAATGCTTGAATCGCTACTTTCAGAGCCACGTTAGAAATTCCATCCGGCCCTGTTACCTTCCTAACCTTAAGCCCTTTTGCCACTGCCATGAGCTCCTTGTTCGAGATTTGCATCCTCTCAACATTACTTCTCTCTTCCTCGCCGCACGGTGTACGTGGCCACGTGTCGGGAGAAGTCCATCTACGATAACCTACAGTTATGCTGGACATAGCTCTGCAGCCATTGATGGGCCTTTTATCTTCGTCATGACAATACGTCCCAGGGGTTGGGTTAACATCAGCGGCTCGGCACAGCTCCTTGTAGCAGTTCGTCTTGCTCAGCATTATCTCTCGTTTTAATTCGGTCCTGGTCTTTCGGAACACCACCCTATGTACCTCTCTGTCTGCTACGGTTTAATGCACTGTATTAAATTTTGTCACTGTCTGGGAAGTGGTTATCGAGATGGCTTCCAAGCTGGAATAGTTTCGACAAAAAATTATGGGCATGGTCGTGAAACATCTACGTCAGTCCCACAGGTGGATCGTGGACCAGTTGGGAATCGACAATTCGACCGTGTCCCGTGTGGTAAAATCGTTCAAAAAAAAAACCCTGACAACCAGGAGGGAGGCGAGCTGGCAGTGGAAGAAAAGCGAAGACGACCGACCCTGTGAACGCAAGGAAGGCGAGAGATTATTTCAAGCGTAAACTGAGCCATTTGATCCGGGACGTGGTCAAGAAGGTCATTTGATTTCGAAATTGCGTCCCAGTATGTTCCCAAAAGTTGGATCTTATCCCACGGCAAAACCATTATACCATTGAATCAATAATATTATTTTCTGTCGGTAATTTGTTCACGAAAACATATCGCAAATTTGGGTATTGCTATGAGCGATTAACGACATCACAAAAAATAAACAAACAGTTGAAAGTTTGTACCCATGCAGAATTAACGCAGGACAACACAAAACGTTCATCCCATTTTTATCCCCGATCCAAACTTAACGGATAATACTTAACCAGATGACAGCACAATGCGATGCACAGTGATTTATGAGACAGGTAATGTTTATGTAATAACATGTTTGAATAACCGGTGCGTTTGCTCGCAGGTGGTGAACCCTGAAAGGCGATTTATCATATCGTTTTCCCCCTCATCCCAGCGGCAAACCTTCTTTTCATATAACAAGAATATGAGAAAATTCAATTTACCATCCTTCAAGAGAAATACCTTCACTGGACAATCAACCGTGAATATTTCTCAACCCAATTTTAAATCATCTTTCTACAAAAATTCAAAGGCAACAAACCCAGCAGAAAGTGGCTTTCAAATCCTTGGGTTGTCATGCGTAAACAAAGCAAACACTACCGGTTGTCTGTCGGGCACAGGATATTTACCCGGTGGGCAGCATCCGCCCTCTCCAATTCATCACGAAGACGAAATCACCGCCTGCAGCTGACAACGCTGAACATTGGTTCTGACAGGTTGAATAAAATGTGGACGGCAGGGAGCGATACATTTAAGGATAACGACAAATAAAAAATCAAAATCCAATCTTGGAAATCAAGGGTAGGCGTTTAACGATGAAAGGCAATAAAAAGAGAGAGATTGCAATATCTGTATCTGATGGGTGCGTTAATCTTTTTCGTTTTTGTGTCGTATGACATGCAATATTGTTGTCTGTGAAATATGTCTTTGAAAAATTGGAAAGTTCAAACAAACGCTTCAGTTGATCAATTAAAAAAATAAACGAAAAAAATCCTTTTCAAACTACACCTTGTCCAATATACTCTCATGCATCATGGTGATAAAAAAGTTTTTGAAAAGTGAGCGCCCGGGCGCTATTTTCAGAAATTTGAAAAACCTCAGAGTAAAGCGGGATTTTGTGTGCCGAACCATCCGAAGGTACCGTTACACTTGCTCGTTGGATGACCGGAAGAAATGCAAAATGACCTCGGATTCCAAGCTTTCAAGAAACGAAAGATTCACGGAGTTTCGGAACCTTCCAAGCAGAAATGACTCGAAAGAGCAAATGTGCGTTTGTCGCGGTACGGTCGGGAAGAATTTATCTTTTCCGACGAAAAGTTATTCGTCTAGCAACAATCCCACAATGTCCAGAACGATAAATTGTGGGATTTCTCTTCGAGAACTGTTCAAGAGAGTGATAGGTATATTCCACGGTTCCAAAGTGCTGCGTCAGTGATGGTTTGGGGAGGAATTTGCAAGTGAGGAAAATTACCACTGGTTTTCATCGAAAAAGGCGCTAAAGTGAATGCCGTATATTATAAAACGGAAGTTTTGTAGAAAGTTGTCAAGCCATATGGACAAGAGGTGTTTGGAGATGATCACTATGTGTTTAAACAGAACGGAGCGCCATCGCATACTGCAAATCTCGTTCAGGGCTGGTGCCGAGAAAATCTGACCGACATTTTGGACAAGAATGAATGGCCTCCCAGTTCATCAGACCTGAATCCCTTGGATGATTTCATACAGTCATGCATGCTGGCGAAGGTAAATGGACACAAGGCGTCTAATATGAACCGTTGGATGACAGCCACTTCAGTCCTGTGCTTGCAGCTGGTTTGCGAAAAATACTATGACTTAATTTGACAGCTGTTCTTTTCCGCGTGTTCTCGGCATGGTGAACAACCACAAGTGCATAACTTAGCTGACATTCTATTTTTTCACTCAAATGCAACAATGATAGGCTTGACCTTAGAAAAAAGTAAAACGATTGTGACCAAATACTGTACGGAAAATGGTTTAGTGATGAGGAAAAGGGGGAAGCAGGAAGGAGTAACCGTTCATGTGGTTCAAAATACACCGAAACGATTCGGGACACACAAAACGTTGCTGGATCTACTTGTTCCTGGTCGAAAACCTGGTCCATCTAAATAATATTTGCACAAAAAGGTTGGCGAGCAGTTTGAAAGAAAAAAAGAGTGCTCGATTAGCGATTGTGCAAAAAAGTGGAACATCGATCGGAATGGTTCAGCACGCTATTGCACGTAGCTCTTTCAAGACCTACAAGAAGCAAAAATGTCCAAAACGTAAACACTAAAAAAATATTTATTTTACATGAGACGAAATTAATCTTGGTAAAAGTTGAAGAACGTTAACAAAGGTTTAGTGTAAAATTATGTCTCCTGAAACTTAAACGTACGCAAGTCGACAACAGGTGCGTTTGATTAAATTTATTTTCTCATCTCTCTTTTAACTCATTCTTATGTGCTAAGGGACGCTTGCATGTGTCGGTCTCAGGGCACCGAAATTTACATGATATTTTGGTAGTGTGTAGCAAATTACAAACGACTTCCGTGAAAACCCGAGCTCGTAAGTTGTACGATGAAGTTTTGAGCAAAAAGTAACGTGCATGATTATGGATGAAGCTGGACTTCAAAACGATTCCAAGGGCACAGTTTTACACCTTGAAACATAGAGCCGATGTGCTAAACTCAGAAAAGTCCAGGAATGCCAGAATTTAACGGAAGAAACGTCTTCAAAAACGTATGCTACCTCTCATCCGAAAGCACAACGGTCAGACGCTGTTTTGGCCTGATTGTGCGTTCCATAATGGACCGGTGTGGCAAAAACGAAGTCGAGTTTGAAAAAAAGGCAATGAATCCTCTAAATTGTCCGCAAAAAACCCATCGAAAAGTTTTAAGCGTTGATGAGATCAAAACTTCGGAAGAAAGGTACTAAAGTCGCTGATGTTGACAAATTAAAAAAGCATTGCCTTTGGAGCGGCGAGATCGAATCTGTGTTCAACGTCTTCTGCCAATTTCTGCACCACCCGAGTCACCAAGAAGGATGACGGAGTGAGGCCGTAAGTTACTGTTTGCAGTTCGTAGATTTGGGTGGGCCCATAAGAGTCGAAACGCCAGAGGATTCTATGGAAAAGAGTGTCGCTTGGATGAACATGAATTTGCTTGTACATTTTTTCAACATCGGCTACCAACGCGATGAAATGCTTTTGAAATCGTACCATAATATCCAGCAGTTGGTTTTGTATGACCGGCCCGGTGAGTAGCATGTCATTCAGCGTGAATGTTTTCCTGAACCATGGAAGCCTACGCACAGCTTCGAAGTAGTGCATGATTCCTTGAAACGGGGTGATGCAGAAGATTGATGACTGTGCGTCGATGTCGCCAACCGTGCTAACGAGCTTCCTGTGTCTCAAAACCAAGTATTCCTGCATGAACTCACTGTAGTGATTCCGAAGATCTGCATCCCTTCCGAACCGCTCTTTTAATTGTTGAAATCGCCGCATTTCTTTTTGTTTGGGACTCGCCAATCATTTCATTAAACCCGATTCGCTTCGGATATCGAAACAAGTATCTTCCTATTTCATCCCGGGAAACCGTTTGTTGATGAGCTTCATAATCTACTTCTTCCTGTGACCTTGATTTCCTTTTTGTTAGCTCCTCGATAGTCCAAAATCTTTCGATGCTCTTGTCCAATACTTCAGGCACCGCCAGGTGGCAGCTGACCCTCGATTCAGTACCGTTCCATTCCGATTCACCTGTGTCTACCCATCCGAACACCGCATTGATGAACACTGGCAGTGTGCCGTCGAACTTTCAAATCTGTAGCCGGCCACCATCAAGAAGGTGGAAGTCGTAGGAGAACTGAAGGCCTAGGATAATGTCAATCTTACCGGAGAGGAAGAATTCTGGATCTGCGAGTTGCATTTTCGACGGAGGCTTCCAGTTTGCCAACGGGAGAGAAGAACATGGCTGATCATCGGTGATCTGCTTCATTTCCAAGAAGTTCATGGGCATTGTGAAGTCCATAATACGGGAACTGATCAGACCAAACCAGAAAATGAATCACCAGAGTCAAATGCACCACCAGGAACGAGGGTGGGGTCAAGAAGGATAGCCAGGTCAGATGTAGCAGTAGAAGAGGAACCAGAACCAGCGAAACCGGAATGTAGAAGAGTGTGGTGCTGTTTGAAGCAAGTTCTTGAACGAAACTTGGAGGGATAATCTTGCGCCAAGGGATTTCACTTCAAGCAATTGCTGCAAAGCCTTTTGGAATTCGTATACTGCAGCCGTTCGCCTACAAAAAGTCCGTTGACTGTTATACATCGCAAAATGTAGTGTTGTTCGTTGGAAACCATACAATTGGGAATGAAACTTTTAGAAGCCGCGTCGACTGACACCCTCACAGCATGATATTTGAAATTATTAGTGGAAGATGGGGCACTCGTTAATGGTGGGTCCACCGAAACCGCATCCAACACCCGAGTTTGCTTCTTCAGGAGCTTGATCACAACCGGAAAAGAAGGCTGATCTATGCCTAATGCATACCCCACCCAATGCTTTTGGCTGACGTCACGAAGCTTCGATTTTCGCCTGTGTTAACATCGAATTTTTGTATTCCTTTCGCAGCAATCGATGAGTTCGTGGATACCAGTCGCTGACTGTATCCTTCCGTATCTTGGGGTACTCGAACAGCGCGTTCAGATGCCGCTTCATCAGAAGATATTTATTCGAAAATCGTGCTACCAAACCGTTCAAAGTAACCCTGTTATTCGCATCGCTCATAGGAAAAAAATCTACCAGTTGAAGAGCATCACCCTTCAAAGAGGCCCGAAGATAGTGAAACTTCTGAATATTGCTAAGCTCAGGAGAAGAATCATTTAGTGCCTTGCATGTGGCATGGAACGCAAGCCATTTTCCGCAAAGGCTGTCATATTCTGGCGGAAGACGTACATACGTGTGTACGTAGGCAGTACTGCCTGCTGATGCAATAAGAGAAACGTTCTGGCCATTCGCATGCGATATTACCCGTGGCAAGTTGGCTTCCAACCCTGCCCTCAAAAGTTCTTCTTGTCGAACTCTGCTCCCATTTGTCGATGTTGCTCGTTTTGCTACTGATGTTCGTCGGCACCCTCAATCTTGGTTTGGATCTCCTCGAAATCATCCCATTTCGCTTCGTGTATTCCCAGGCGGACCTTGATCTGGAATTCGTTTGGTACTTCTGTGTTCTGCGTGAACGCCTTTCCGCGGTTGAGAAAGTCGATGATGCTGTCTCGAATGTGGAACTCCGGCTTGAGTTTCTTTCATCCCATGATGTCACGCTAATTGCTGATTGCAGCAGTAATTCGGACGTAGTAGGTGGACACTGCAAGAACAGACAAAGCGAAGCACCTCCTGTGGAAGAGATATAGTGGGTTGGATAGGTACTCCCGTTGGACAGGTTGTGAACCCGTCAAACAGGCTTTGTATTTCTATTATTTCAAACAGTAAATATGGCCAAAAAAAGACGAGTTTAATGCCAATCGAGTTCCTCAGTCCTTCCTAGTGTACTTCAATCTCTCGTAGCAAGAAAGCCAACGACACACCAACGAGTCCAAATGACCACGTAAAGCGAAGGTTTTGCAAATAATATGCACCAGAAAAGCACCTTTCACAGTATAGGGTGGGTTGTCGGACAGGTACTCACCTTGTGAGCCTGTTCGACAGGTCTTATAGTAATTCAATCTGGAGGCCCGTAACGCTGGTAGATCACCTTTTCGTGGTGCGTTACGGGGTATCAGATCTACCACCGAACCCTAGTCCGAATTAATTCAAACTAGGGAACATATTTGTTTTTGTAGTCAAAGGAACGTATAATTGGTCTTATTACATTTTATGTCTTGTGAAAAGTGACAATACTCGGGTTGCGCCACCGAGGATGAGCTAGAAATAACGAAAACTTGGTTAGTCTTCAGTTATGTGAATTCTTATTTTCTATTTGATGTCCTATAGTTTGAATTGGTTATGACTAGGGTTCTGATGCATGGTCACTATCGGAGTTATTGTTTGTTTTGTTTGCAACGAATCCGGTTTTGACTGATGAAGGGGCGCGCCTTTGAAGAGTGCTGTCGCTCACAAAGGGTTTAAACAGCGGAAACTTTCAATTAAACCTGATTCATTGCCAACAAAACAAACAATGACAACTGTAACAACACCGAATACTTCATCATTTCTCAATAGTGATGAAGTAACTCGACATGCACTAAACATAGGCTACGGGATATACTACAATAGATCAAATTACTGGTCGCAGTGGTTTATGTCCCGAACAGAGGAAAAAAAAATTTAATCCGGAAACAAGTCTCCAATCAATCCATAGACGACTCAATCGTAGCAAGAACTAGAGAAATGCAGGGCTCAGCGCTCAAATGAATCAACACGAACCAATTTCAAAGGCCTAATTCGAAAAAAAAAACTGCTTCGGTCCGTAGCTCTAAATATTTGATCACTGTGTAGTTGGTCCGTTCCAAGATAGCGACCACCAAGTCCAGAACCGTAAAAGTGTAGCAGCTGTACCGAGAAATTGGGCAAAAATAAGATCAGTTAGGGATGAATGCAGAAAATCGAGTGTTGGACAGTGAGTTTGTCAATCAGGCCTTATACTTTCAATCCAAACTGGTTTTGATTGCTTCCAATGGCGCCAGTTAACCGGAACATTCTGCCTAGCGGACGAAAACATGAGTGTAGGCATGTTTTTGAGTTCTTTCATCGTTTTATTTATCAATTTTTTCTCAGTTTTTGCGACAACATTGCTGGAGTAGATGTTACGCTTCAGGTTGGCCCAGAAATTCTCCATGGAACGTAGCTGGGGGACTTTGGGCGGGTTCGCCGACTTGGGTACCACATCGATATTTAGCCGCTCCCTCTTCTCCAACGATCGCTTCGAGTAGTGGGCTGATCCAGCCAGAACACCGTGTTTTCACCCTTATGGTATTTCTTGATGAACGACTGCATGCACGGCAATCATTTCGTACATCCCCTTCTCGATGAGTGTCAGCTACAGCAGCTCCTTCTTGGGGAACTTGGTGTGTGAAATGGACTTCACCTCCGAGCTCACTTCCTTCGTGGGGGAAGTAAAATACGAAGTGCCCTGCCAGCCGTTGCCATCCGGGGTGAGAGGTCTCGTCATCCATCACCACCGCCACGTTGCCTGCTGCTCCAAAATCACTGGACACGACTAAACGTATGTTCATGTGTGCCAAGTACTTTTTCACTGTTTGGTTGGTAAACCGACCTCCTGGCCAACCGCATGCAGCAATGTAGCCACTTTTACCTCGGTCTTCGTCTTCAGTATCCTTTGGAGCTTCTTGTTGTTCAGGGTCGTCGGCCGTCCGGAACCGGGCTTCCTTCCGATGCTCTGATTGTTGTTTAATAGTTCCAAGATATTGTAGATGCCGGAACAGGCGTATCCGGCCTCCACTAAGTTGCACACGATGTCCATTTTAGACGCGGCGGGGGCCATTCTTTGAACGCGCAAACTTTTGAACGGAGTTGCTTCACTGTTTTTGCCATCACGATTAGATTTGTACTAATGGAACTGTAAAATTTTGTCTGCTGACTCATGGGTTACTATGATTGATGCTGCATGGGTAGTTTCGTCAGTGCGGGGTTTTCGGCAATTTTTGTCCATTTTTTTAAATGCAAACTATAGAACTTGAACTAACAACAAAAATTATTCCCTTTGTTCACATAGGTTCGTCTCAACATAAAACATAGAACAATAATAGACAACGAATTTTTGGTGTCGAGGTTTGCACCTTATTTCCTCAGTGACGTTCGAGTCGACCGATCACTCATCCTTTCTTCTCGTTCTCTTCTCATTTCAAAATCTCATCTTGCCCACTTTGATCTACACGGCGGGACACTTTTATTCAATTTTGAATCGTTTTTGACTAACTTTCGTCAAAAGTGGAGTCACTCATATATGAGTAAATGTGACTGGGATTGACTAGTCTACATATCTAAAACAGCGATCTGATTTTAGTCGGTACAGGTAATTTATCGTGCTCAAAATGTGCTGTTCATGTAATCTATGTACGTGCTTGTGTTCATTGTCCTGTTGCAGTCGCTTCTTTTCAATTCGCAGCAGTTGATCCGCACTAAAAAAGCAGTCGCTTCTCCCCGTCGGACAGATTTTCCCGGCCACCGTCAACCCGCCGGAAGCGAACCGATCTAACAACACATCAGTTCGAGGAGACACGAGGGGATCTCTGGTGGATAGTTCCACGCCGGTTCGTCAACATACCGGTACGGCAAAGTAACCGCCATCGAAGTGGCGCGCGAATCGCCATAGCACTTGGCGCCATTCCATTCGCCAATTCACCATTGATCGCCATTGAGCACATCGTCGATCGAGATCATCGAACCCGTCGACAGGTCATCGATCGTAAGCCAACAACAGCTGGTGAGTCAGCCCTTCTTTACATTGGAGTGTGGCGTCCGGTTCGGGCGCCACGGAGTGATTTTTTGCCAGTCTAAGACTGAAGATAGCCATGCGCTATTATTAGTTCCGAGTTCCGTGCCACGCTTTCCGGTCTCGTGAATGTAAGCTGTTTCTGACGCCGCCCAAAATTCAGTTTGTTGCAGGGGCACAGACTCGCAAGGAGCTGCGTTGCCGGTTCTGTGACGTCACGCATCATCGAGTAGAACACAAGCACTTGAGCACACTAGGTTAGTTCAGAAAGAGTGAGAATAATCGCACACAGAAGGAGAGAGGGACGAACAAACGATGCGAAAATTACAATACAACAATAAATGTTTTCTTTTAGCGCTACAAAAGCTATTAAATAGCTTTAAAAAAAAACTAAATTTTAGTTAATGAATATGTTTCCATCACATCGATATACATGAATATATTTCCATCACATGTGGTCTCCCTTCTGGAGTGGCGCTTAAGCCACACGTCTTAAGAGTCGGATCGTTTGGCAAGGCTACACATGTAATACACTTTTAAAGGGGCACTAAATGTTCTCAATCGATAACTGTAGAAGTGCATATTAGTTGACAACACCTGGAACTCTTGAGTGGAAACGCAATGAGAAGAAAATGAACATCAGTCTCGTCTAAATGATCGCTACTGCTTTTAGATGAAATTATTATCTAAAGTTATTTCCCTAAAAACTGTTCCTCATTTCAATCTCAAATGACAACTAAGAAATATCTATCCACTCCGAATAGCCGTAGTATCAAGTTATTACCCACAAACAATGAATTCAGTTTCCTAAACCTGAGAAATACGCATTGCTAAATGGTTGATTCCACAATCGACAAATTTATATTTTACTTATTGCAAACATGTCAAACCCTGTCATGCCTGTCCTACGTTATTGAAAAGTGTTCAACCAAAAACAACAACCATTTCTATTTTAGCCCCAGCGAAGAAATAAGTGAACCTTTTTCACTTCTCACGAGGTGGATTAAATTTTCTATTCTTCAGAGCAATATAAGAAATGTTTTTTCAGTCACCATTGTTGTTTACTCAAACTTTTCTCGTTCGGGGTCACTCTGCTGGAACGGAAAAGGAAGCACGATGAAAATGAAATCCGTTTCGCCACAGTAAGCTGATTTATGTTTTTAATCCTTTTTCCCAAGCACACCGGGGTCAAATCTTGGTAGTTTGTTGGGATGGCTATCTGCCTTCTCTAAGAATACAATATGGTTTCAGTGAGTTGCTGGAAAACTGAGCCTCAAATTATTTTATTTCAATAAGAATCTCCATCCACCCATCACATTAAACTGATGTCCCAAGGCAGTTTGTTTTGAAACACGATTCAGTTTATTTGTATTCGCACCACCCTTGAAAACATTCTGCAAACTCATCCATCAATATGGGTTCTCGCTAACAACGAGCTAAGCCTCAACTACAACACGCATTGGCAACTGACATGATCGTGGACTGTTCAGAAAACTTCCCGAAAAAAAAGAGAGCGACATGCCGAGCAGCTCACAACAGCCACCGCATGATTATTCCACGTGCTGTGACTGAATAAATAATGATGAATTAATGCCACCCGATAAAGCGCCGAGGCAACCCCGGAATATGTTTTCTCCTCCTCCTCCTCCACAACTTTCAGTCACATTCACGCTTTGGCTGCGGACAGCCTTTTTAGAGCCTGATGATGATGATGATGAAGTTGCTACTGCTGTGTGTGACCGACAACATCACATTGATCCCATTTTTACCCTTTTCTCATATTTTTTGTTGTTGTTTTGAGATGAGTTATCCGCTTTATTTGCAGCGCCTACGTTTTTCGGAGTGGATTTATGATTTGCTTCTGTGGTTTGTAGACCAACATGGACAACCAGAAGGAAGCTATGTATGTTGTTATGTGACCTTTCTCATTCATTTGAATTTTAAAACAATTTTTTTTTCAAATTCATGTTTAGAGAATTCGGCACCAGATGACCAGGATCAAAAGGGGTCGATTTTCTAAGAGTTTCTAAGAAGAAAACTGAGTTGGTAGTACAACGCAAATGTATGTGGATAGCTTATATTCGATACACTCCTTATGTCGCTGAATTAGCGGCATTACACTTTACGCTAGAAATTGTTGCCTCATTAACACCGGATCAGTACTTCATTTTCACGGATAGTCTCTGTTCTATAGAGGCTATTCGTTTCTTGAGGCCGGTAAAGCACTCCTCGTATTTTCTTTTGAAAATACAGGAGCTTCTATGTGCTCTATCTTCGTGTTATTTTATCATCACCTTTGTATGGGTCCCATCTCATTGTTCAATTATAGTCAATGAGAGAGCGGACTCACTTGCAAGGGTGGGCGCTATGGAAGGCGATATTTATGATCGACAAATCGCCTGGAATGAATTTTGCCCTATTCGTCAACAGTCACACCAGCTGGTCATCCCAAAGGTGTCGAAGAAAAACGGTGGGGGGGGGGGGGGGCTGAATTTGAGTCGAGACTTCATTCGTGGCATGTCTCGCTGCATGGCCAATAATTATTCTTTGAACGCTCATTTATACCGAGTTGGGCTGAGCGACTGTTATCCCTGTGAGTGTCGACAAGGTTATCAGCACGCAGATCACGTTATTTGGTCATGTGATGAGCATCGTGGAGTCAAATTGGAGCTTAACGATTCCCTACGCGCTCGAGGTAGACAACTCAATGTGTCAGTTCGAGATATATTGGCTTCGTGATCTGGAGTTTATGAAACTTATTTATGTGTTTTAACTAACATTAATTATAGATTATTGTTTGATTTACTTTTATGTTTAGGTTAAATTTTTGAGGACTGTGTGAGTCAGTGTGAGAGTGTAGGTGTGAGTGAGTGAGTGTTTTTTTTCTGAAAGGGTTCAGTTCAAAAATTGTTGTTATTATTGTTATTATCAATATCAAAACTATTATTCCTTATGGTTTGTTTGAAATTCCCAAGTCCCGCAATTTATTCATCCATGAAATTTGTAATTCCTGTTAACCTCAAGACGACCGCGGGTAATCGGTTTTATCTATTTAACATAGTGTTAAGATTTTTTTTTATATTCCAATTTGTTGTATGTAAAACGAAAATTTGGCTCGGTTAAGTTTATTCGGTTGAGCCTTTAAAAATAAATATATTTATTAAAAAAATGTTTACGAAGACTTCTGTGCGAATGAATCATTAAATCCAAAATGGAGATATGAAGCATTTCATACAGCAATTGAATATTCCTCTTTTGTACTTGAAGGTGAAATGCCTGTCGACTGTGAATTCGAGGAAGTCTGTGAATACAAATCAGAAAATTATTAAAACACTAGCTGATCCCGGTGCAAGCGTTGCTACGCCTGCAACTAAATGAATGAACATTACATAGAGCTGAAACCTTTTTTAATGAGTTTTTTTTTTAGTAATAAGGAGTTCAAACTTCTATTAGAACATTCTTCTTACCCAGTCAATACACAGTTTGTGGCTTAGTAACCTGGATAATTCTCAGGATTGGTTGAAATTTGTGTTTGAATTCACCATAGAAACATTTCTTGCATTCATAAAAACCCTGCATACCATTTTTGATTCCATTTGCTTGATTAGTTCTCAAGCTATGCAGAAATTTGTGTTTCATTTGTATGCGAGCCGGAAGGGGCAAGCGGTGTCAAACAATCATAAGAACCTTCTCCAGCCCCAAAAATACCTGCATACATATTTTCACTCCGATCGGTCAGACAGAATTATAAATAAAATCCTGTTTCCAATAACCCCCACATGCCAAATTTGATTCCATTTGCTTTATTAGTTCTCGAGTTATGCAGAAATTTGCGTTTCATTTCTATGAGACCCCCCTCATTAAGAGGGCAGAGTGGTCTTAAACCACCATAGGAATATGTCTCTCCTTCAAAAAATTCCACATGCCAAATTTGATTCCATATGCTTAATTAGTTCTCGAGTTATGCAGAAATGTGTGTTTCATTTGTTTGAGAGACCCCCCCCCCCCCCCTCTTCAGAAGGCGGAAGAGTCTCAATGACCATAAAAACATTTCTCTCCTTCAAAAACCTCCATATGCAAAATTTGGTTCCATTTGCTGGATTAGTTCTCGAGTTATGCAAAAAATTGTGTTTCATTTATATGGGAGATCCCTCCCTCCACTTTTAGAAGGCGGAGGGGTCTCAAATTATCATAGAAACATTTCTCTCCTTAAAAAACCTCCATATGCCAAATTTGGTTCCATTTTCTTGATTAGTTCTCGAGTTATGCATAAATTTGTGTTTCATTTGTGGCTCCCATATCCCCCCCCCCCCCTAATTTGCTTGATTAGTTCTCGAGTTATACAGAATATTGTATTTCATTTGTATAAGAGCCCCCCCTTTCAGGGCGAAGAGGAATCTAAAACCATCACAGATACCTCTCTTGCCTTTAAAACCTCACACATGCCCAATTTGGTTTCTTTTGCTTGAGGTCTCAAACCACCGTAGAAACATTTCTTGCCTACAAAACCTCCACATGCCATATTTGGTTCCATTTGCTTGATTAGTTCTTGAGTTATGCAGAAAATAGTTTTTCATTTGCATGGGAACCCCCCTTTCTAAAGGCAGGAGAGGTGTCGAACTATAATAAGATCCTTTCCCGGACCCAAAAACCCCTGCATACAAATTTGCATAGCGGTAGGGACAGTTCTCATGTTTGGTTTCGTATGTATGGTAGCCCCCCTTTTCAGAGTGAGGAGAGGTCTCAAATTACCACAAAAACATTTCTTGCCTTCAAAAACTCACCCATACCAATTTTGGTTCCATTTGTTTGATTAGTTCTCGAGTTATGCAGGAATTTGTTTTTCATTTGCATGGGATCCCCTCTTTTCTAGAAGCGGGAGGGCTCTCGAACTATCATAAGATGCTTCCCCGGACCCAAAAACCACTGAATACAAATTTGCAAAGCAGTAGGTATAGTTCTCATGTTTGGTTGAAATTTGTGTTTCATTTGTATGAGAGCCCGCCTTTTTAGACATTTCATGCCTTAAAAAACTCGCCCATTCCAAATTTGGTTCCATTTGCTTGATTATTTCTCGAGTTATGCAGAAATTTGGGTTCCATTTGTTTGAGAGCACCCCCTCCCCCCTTCCTCCTCATATGACGGAAGAGTCTCAAATCACCATAGAAACATTTCCCTCCTTCAAAAACTTCCACATGCTAAATTTGGTTCCATTTCTCTTATTGGTTCTCGAGTTATGCAAGGACTTGCATTTCATTTTAATAGGTTCCCCCCCTTTCAGAAAGGGGAGGGGTCTCAAACCAACATAGAAACATGTTTGTCTTAAAAAACCACCACATGCTAAATTTCGTTCCGTTTGCTTGATTAGTTCCCGAGTTATGCAGAATATTGTGTTTTATTTGTATGGGAGCCCCCCCTTTTATGACGGGGAGGGTTCTCAAGCTACTATAAAAACCTTTTTTGCCTTCGAAAACTCACACATGCTAAATTTGGTTTCTTTTGCTTGATTAGTTCTCGAGTTGTGTAGAAATTTGTGTTTCATTTGTATGGGAGCCCCCCTTTCCAGTGAAGGGAGGGCCTCAACCAATCATAAGATTATTCTCCGGCCCCAAAAATCTCTGCATACAAAATTTCACGCCGATCGGTCCTTCCGCGCGCGAGTTAAATCGTGACAAAGGAAACCCCAACTCATTTTTATTATATAGATTAGGAATAAAATAAACTCAATTGATTGGCAAACAGTGTTCTACTTATAAGTTGACTAAAATAATAGAATAAGAAGTACCAATTAAACGACGTAGACGAAGAATGTTTTCAAAAAATCTAGTATGGGTCACCCCATCGCTATTTTAGACGCTTCCACAGCTATAGTGATACCCCACGAAATCTTCAACCGGACTTTCTGCTGCATCGGCAGCTTTCTGGACCTGGACTTCAAGACGGAAATATGGGATTGGCCTTGGGGTGGGTACCAGTAAACAAGAAACGCAGGTTTAGCCAAGCGAGCCCAGATAACACTCACTAGCTGCAATCAGGTGAGTCAACCATTTGCCACACGAAAAAAACGGCTTTTGTGCGTTTCATTGAATTAAGTGCCCATTGTGATACACTCTGCACGCCATGCGGAACACAAAGAGAACTAAACAGTTTTTAGTGCGTCGGAGAGTAGATGAATTTTCGTGAACTTTTCACCACCACCGTCCACACTAACTCACAACTTTCGGCAGTACAGAAATTCCAGTATTTAAAAACTGTACTGAAAGGAGATGCCTTGCGACTTGTCCAGTCTTTAGCAGTCTCAGCGGCCAACTACGTAATCGCTTGGGATTTGCTGAAGAAGCGTTTTGGTATCAGGAATTTTCTAATAAAGCAACATTTTTCGGCATTACTGTAAACTACTTCGGTGCATAAGGAATCATCGTATGCGCTATCTAATTTAGCGGATGAATTCGGTAAGCACGTTTGTGTGCTGAATTAGTTGGAGGATTCCAGATATCACAGAAATTCCTTTCTTGTTGAGCAAGCTTGATCCAGTTAAGCAGAAGGAGTGGGAAAACCATCATGAGGATGATGTGCGGCCAACATATGATGAACTGGTTGCTTTCATCCAAAAACGTTATCGTATACTCCAATCTATCACGCTCTCCCAATCTTCGCCACCTGTAACCAAGACCGAACCAAGATACGAGTCCAAGCCTTCTCGTTCAAAAACTTCCTCGTACTACTCAGCCAAGAGTGATAACTTGCCTAGTTGCAATATGAACAAGCCATCACATTCATTGCCACAGTGCGATGAATTTAAGAAGCTTACGCCACGTAAACGCTTTGAATTGGCTAAAAGGCAAGGACTTTGCCTAAATTGATTGAAATCCTCACACTTGATGAAAATTTGTACTGTTGGTTCGTGTCGTACATGCAACAAACGACACAATACATTGTTGCATTTGAATGCGCAAATAGCTGCCAGTACAGACAGCCACAACCAATCTGTAGCAGCTCAGGTTGGCCAATGTCAGCATTCCTCACAATCGGCTGCGGTCGTCGAATCACCGTCGTCGGTTTCTTGCATTGCCGATCAATGTCACGTGGTCCCTCAGGTTAAGGGATCAACCCCGTCGTCATCGGATGGGCAATCGTTCGATTTCGTTTGTTCCATAACCGGTTCCGCAAGACTTACCGTCAAGCTCCACGCACAAAACGCTAATAAAACCGGTGGTCCTCTACGGACACGAGACATGGACCATGCTCGAGGAGGACCTGCAAGCACCTCGGAGTTTTCGAGCGGTCTTCGGCGGTGTGCAGGAGAACGGTATGTGGCGGCGAAGGATGAACCATGAGCTTGCTGCACTCTATGGCGAACCCAGCATCCAGAAGGTGGCCAAAGCCGGCAGGATACGGTGTCTCTCGTACACTTCTAGCATGGATTCCTTAATTCTGCCAACATTGACAAGAATCTTACCCACTGCCACAGTGGATATTTCAAATATACCTCGTCACCTCCCTATTGCTGATCACAAATTCAACATAGCTCACGACGTTGATCTGATCATCGGTATTAAAAACTTCTTTTCGATTCTAGAGAATGAACAGTTCACTTTCGGCAAAGATCTGCCAGTAATATGCAAAACAGTTTTCGGTTATGCCGTCACCGGTGAAGCAATTGAACAACCAGCCTCAACCGTGGCATGTAACGTTTCGTCAATCGACAACCTGGAGTCGATTGTTCGAAAGTTTTGGGAAGTGGAGAGTTTCGAAAAGAACAAGGCGTTTTCTGTAGAGGAGCTATATTGCGAGAATCATTTTCGAGAGACACACCAACGAGCCGCTGACGGTCGGTACGTGGTTCGTTTGCTGGTTCGTGAAGAGATGCTTGACTCATTGGAAGAGTCGTTCAAGATCGCTGAGCGCAGATTCCTAGCAATGGAGATGAAGTTGTCATCCGATCCTCTGCTACACGCTGAGTACTCAAAATTCATGGACGAGTACCTTTCCTTGGGGCATATGGATAAATTAAAACCCGATCTGTAGAAACATAACTTCTAACTTCCTCATCATGCGATCCAGTGACCCGATAGCACCACAATAAAGACGCGCGTGGTTTTCGATGCTTCGTAAAGAGGCAGCAACAACATTTCGCTGAACGACCTTTGCTACGTCGGACCTGCAGTGCAACCACCGCTTTTGAGCACTCTCATCAACTTTCGTATACCGAGATACGTAGTGAATTCTCATGCCGAAAAACCCACAGTCGGATGAATTCAGCTTCAATGTTTCTGAGTTTGCATCGTCGGAACCCATAACAAAACGTTTGGTACTTTCGCAGATGTCCCGCCTATTTGATCCGATGGGCCTCATGGGAGCAGCAACCTTTCTGCAAGAATTGTGGACAGAGAAGTTCAACTGGAATGACGTTTTACCGGAAGAATGTCAGAAATTGTGGATCTTATACCGGTCACAAAACGGAACCCTTTCGATGCTTCGAAACCCAAGGCGACTTCTGGGGGACAACTATCGTACAATCGAGCTCCACGTGTTTTCGGATGCCTCTAACCGTGCTTACGGCTGCTGCGTTTACGTAAAGACTATTTGATCCACGGGTAATCAGTCGTGCAATTTGGTGATTTCAAAGTCTCGTGTGAGTCCACTTCGCAAACTATCAATTCCTCGTCTTGAACTATGCGCTATAGTACTTGGTGCACAACTGGCAGAATTCATGCTTGATTCTACGAAATGGACCTCCCAGTTATATACTGGACCGATTTATCAATAGTGCTTCATTGGATTGCTTTGTCTTCATCAGCATGGAAAGTGTTCGTGTCAAATAGGATTGCCGAAATACATCGATTGACTGGAGGCAGCATGTGGCGTCACTTTCCTTCTGGGTTAAACCCTGCTGACAAAATCTTCCGAAAAATTCTCCCGTCGGAATTCAAACAGATATTCTCTGGTGGCACGGGCTGCCTTAAATTCGGCAAAACTCGGACACATGGTCGGAAAATTTCATTCAACTGTCGCCACTTCCCAAACAAGCTCGCACAGATGAGGGTCGGCAAGTTGTTGTCGTCGTTACTACCACTCATGCGTCAACCGAATGTATCGAACAGCACTCCACCCTCTCTCTGTTAGAACGAAAAGCTGCCTGGCTGCTAAGGTTTGCTAAGGCATTATACATTGACATGGTGTACATTTTCACGTCCGACGCGTTCGTTAACGTACTAAAACGCCTCTTCGGGCGTCGCGGACGCGTGGCCAACATCTACACAAGTAACTAATTTTGGTTTTATTCCAGCCGTATGGGCTTTGTTGATAAAACTACATCCAACACTGATTTGTCCACCAACACCTCCTCTATGCATTGTTAAAGCCGAAATGTGTACAAAGTGGCCCACTCTATAAGCGGTTGTGAAAACAAATTAATAAAACCTTTACAAGACCATAAAGATGTGGAAGCTGTTCTAGTGAAAGATGTCATGACCACTGAGAACCATCATAAAACCAATTGGCTGCCATCAAAACTAGCATAGGGCCAAATGGCCACAGCTGTCAAATATCACGGTGATATCTTGGTTTGTTTTCGTTGCTCTGCTTTGTTCGATTATCTGCTCTTCTGATTCATTCAACAGTAAATAATATCGAAGAAAAAAGTTCTAGTGTTGCGGGAAATTTGGTTTGATAGCAAAATATCCGTCAAAATAACACCCTTGATAGGAGTAAAAGGAACTGTAGAAGACAAGCTTTTAAGATCGTTGTAAAGAAACTGTGTAGATTCTCATAAACCTGACTAAAATTTGAAACCTATTGGCACCTCATACTGCCATAATAAAACCAAATTGATTTCTAGTGAGCTTACATAAAACTTAAATAAAACTTAATCAAGCTGGATAGTTTTGGCTATGTTTCTTAGGTACTGTGATAACGCACGAACGTTCGTTGGAGCCAATCGCCTTCTCGAGGAGAATCGCCAAAAATTCGACACCATTTAGTGTCTCTCGGTTCAACATCTTTTCGATTATGTCTCCGACTTGAATAAAGGAATTTGTGAATCGCTTCTGTTTTGATAACTTCTATTCTTATCAAACTATCCATGTGGTGCTTTTAGATGCGTGTAGTAGACTTATTTGACAACCATGGAATAACATAGTATATATGTAAAATGGTGAAACATTCTGAGCCGGGCAATTTCTTAGAGGAATTATATGAACTTTACACCTTAATTTTTTTTTCCATAATATTATAGAAAAAAAATGATTTCTCTTTTTAAAAATGGCAGTTGTTTGGATGAGTTCATTGGTTTTTTATACCCATCACCAAAAAAACAAGTTCCCTCACGCAAGACAATGATTAATTTTATTTCGGTGATAGAACTGCCCCATATAAAACAAACCAACAGCCTGAAAAAAAAAATCTTAATCGCTACATCAATCGAACAGAACGTCATCAGGATGCATTGATTGTCTTGAAAGAAAGAACATAAATACATCATCATCTTCATCTCATCTCGCTTTTCAACTTTTCAAAGCAGTTTAAATCGACCGAACAACCACCACTTAAACTTTACTTTACTCCGGATTCACTCAATTCTCTCCCCCCTCCAAGTTGATTTAATCCTTTCTTTTAATACTTGGAGTAGCTTATGCTTCCCCCACTCGCTTCACTGCGTTATTTTGTGGCTGCTGTGCTGTCATCGTTGCATACCGTGAGGCCTTCCACGAGAGAAAGAATTTCATCAACATGTTCCTCCAAAATGCTGATGCACATACCATACCATCTTGAAACACGCCCCATTCTTCTTCCTTCGTGGCATTTCAAGCTTATTGCTTATCGCAAATATAGTGTGTTGCCTGCTCATGCACAGTAATAAATTGAGTGTTTTCGAAGACAGGTACAATTTTGCATTAGTAGTATGAAATTTTAGGGAAATTTTACTTCTCGAAGAATTCCTAGGCCAGACCGAGCATCGACCCCACCACTTCCAGCATGGTATTGCTTTGTAGCTGCGTCTTTACGGACTGAGCTAAAGGAGGGCACAAAAACGCGCCTCCAGAAGGAGCTAAATCGAGATTAATAGCAGTATATGTAAGCCCCCCGTCAGCTCGAGGAGCTTACAAGACTGTAACGAAAAAATGTAATTAAGAAACATTACGGTATGACTAAATTACGATTTGAAAACGGGGTGCGGTTTTCCGAGAAAAACCTCGGCATGATTCAAAAGACCGGATGCATTAAAATTAGATAGACAAGTTTTTATTTATTTTGAACACGTATTGCTTAAAGTTCAATTTACCTAATGCGTTGAATTCACATTCCGGCTTCCATTAGTGCAGGTGTTCGTAATGATCACTAATGGTACTGAAAATTGAAAAAACGGCATGTGCAAAATAGATGCAAGTTAGCTCCTGTACCTGAGGAGCATTTCCTATGAATAGTAGTTCTCCGGGAACGAATAGCAACTAATCAGTGCTGATAATTTCACTTTGCACCTGCCGCCCATTGTGATTCGTTCAACATTGCATCATCGCGTGTTTAGCATTAGCAGCAAAAAAGCCACTGCTCCTACATTGACCAGTAGGAGGTAAGGATATTGGTAGATAACATGTAGATAGTATTTTTATTTGATGCTATTTGAAAATAGTACTGCTACTTCTATATAGAACAACGATTGGTAAAAGCAATCATATTCTAGTTTCTTTAAAATCCGAGTTTCACGTTGTTTTGGGCACAAACATCATATTAGTTTGCTTCGACTACCCACGGTGGTTAAAACAAACTAAAATTTTGAGTAATTGTTTCGGGAACTAAGTTCTACTGACATCCGTTTAAATGTATCACTATGATGATTGTTTCATTATGGCAGCTACGAAAACAAACTGATTTGTTGGTTGATTCTACTAACGCTTCTACTTTCTACGTCCTCAGGAATATCGAATTTATGATGAGCAGAGAAAAACTGGAGCCCGGAAGCTGCCAGAAGTTTGGTTTTACATACGTCTCATCATCCATAACGAGGCAATGTGGTTTCGTCAACATCTGGGTGTAGACTCTACACTGTAGAGCTTCCGTGCACGTGTTTTAACTACCGTATTATGCCATTCATCGCGATTAGGCGCCTTTTGGACTTTGTATGTGTGTAGTCCTATACGTTTTTCCGCATATTGCACGAAAGTTTTGGTTAGATTCAGCTTCCTCGCTACATCTCGAACTGAGCTGTTGGGATTCCTCTTGAAAGCTTGAACTATCCGCTTGTGATCCTTAACACTATAAGGAGATCCATTTTTGCCACTTTTTTCTTTCCGATTGATGGTAAAACGTTCGTGGTACCGATTCAAAACACGAGACACCGTAGAATTTACAATTCCCAGCTTCCTGCTGATGTACGCAAAATTTCTTTGCGCCGCAGCTGTTTTTCCGACTCCATCTTTGCAACGATTGCTCATCTACTAGTTAAATTTACACAGCGTAAACAAATACACATTGAAATAATTCCTCCAAAAATTTCAATAGAAAACACCCAACGGTTAAAAAGTAACAGCAATTAAAAGTGGTACAATTTGATTCCGTACAACCTTTACTAGATTTTTTTTCAAGTAAAATATTAAATTTTCACCTGTGATGAAAACTTTGCATATTGTTGAGTTCTGATGCTGTCACTCAACATGAGGCGGGACCGGGTGATGGAAAATGATATAATCCAAACCATAATTTTATTTTTCAAACTAAATGTTTAGTTAATTTTTCTCCAAATAAATATCAGTTTGGTTTAACCGCCACTTTGGTGGAATCGTTCTGAAATTTCAATTTGTTTCCCTGAGTTAATGCAACCTGTGTTTTGGTTATAATAAACCACTTTCAAGGTAGAAATAATAAAAAATATTAGTATCGATCTGCCATAATTTGTGTTGTATTGTGGCTCATAATATGCTAAGGTAAAATCAACTACTTTGCCTATTTATTTGAAAATAAAATCGTTGGTTTAGGACAACAAAACGGATTTTTAAAACAATTGTTGTTTGTTTCAAACGGGACCATTTTTCTCCGTGGTCAAATAAGGGCCCAAACATGCACAATTATTTTGAATCCGTTGTTTTGCGTTAATTTTCCGGGACTACTGTCAGTTGTGCTCAATTCGCTAACGCGGACTGTCTGTCTTCTAATAGTTTAGAAATATCAGATGAATATCTCAGCTTGCGCAGTAGACATCGAAGGTTTCAGTGAATAAGCCGGCAGCTGACTAAATCAAAAGTACTTTGCTTATATTGGAGAGAAACTGGGCTTAGTATCTCTCAGTGGGGATGAAATCGGCCTTTGATCTGGTGATTTAATCTAGTTCTGTTGTAAGAGATGTTCGCGCATCACCATTAGGCCCCAAGAAGGGCATGGATCAAGCGCGTATTGTGTTGCCTGTGAAGGCGGCGGATTCGTCCGTGCCTTCACCTACACTGCATTGTGGACATGAGGCAAAGAATGCGTCTTTGATTCGAGTACTACTATATCCATGCCCTTCGCTCAATTTTCAATACTTCTATTCAATTTTGCTCGTACTTTGCCGTACGCTGACGAAACTATCAACACTTTCTCTTCATATCTTTCAGTTTTCGCAAACATTACTGTCCACTCTTGGTGCCTTATGGTGATGAGCGAACATCTCCTTCTACATCATTATCGTTTCTCCACGCACGGAGAATACAAATCATAACAATAAGAGCTAGCTCTATTACATTCCATGGCGTACAGTGGTCAAAACTTCCTGTACGATCGTTTACTCCTCTGGTCGTAAGCTACAAACACTGCTAGCAGACACTACTTTAAATATGGCTAGAAGCCAAAGGATGGCACCTGAGCGTATTCTGGTTCTGGTAGCGGTTTGACCAGAATGCTCTCAACCGGTGTATTAACTTTGGCTCTGTTTGTCTCGAATACCTCCTGATGTCACCGACGAGGACATTTTGGCTTTGATTCGAGCAAACCTTGATTCGATCAAACTGGTGGACAAAGGAAGGAATTCTACATGACCTCCGCTCCTTCCAATTTGTCCTCTTTGGGCCTACCGAAATCGGTTTCAGAGTATCCGGATGTGGCCAAACTCACTGGTAAGACTATGGCTTGATGTTTTTCAGACGGGCAGGTTTGGGAACGTGTCAATGTCTTGGGAAATTTTTAACCCTGAATGCACTTTGTGTAACTTTTTTGTAGCGTCACTTCTAGAGGTCGCCAAAAGCTGTAACCACCCAAACTATGTTCTAAAAAGTTAGGAAGAGTCAGAAAGTCTCTGATCCCTAGGTTATATCGTCTAGAAGTTGAAGCTTTTTTGAGATGTTGTTTGGTCAAAAATGACCCCAATGCGCAAGGAAGGTAAAGAAAAAAGAATAACCGGATCGGTCGAGAGTGGTTCATTTAATTTTCAATCTCCTAGTAAATTTTTAACATACTAGGTTGACTGAAAAGTCCCATTAATATCAAACACGAAAACATTTTTTTGCCAAATTTGATTTTATTTCTCAACACACTCTTCTTTTAGGTCGATACAGCAAGTCCAGCGATTTTCTAATTTGTTTATCCCATCCGAATAGTACTCGGAAGTAATTCAAAATAGCCATCGGTTCCAGCCATGAGCTCAACATTTGAGTAAAATCGCTTACCGGCGAGCAATCTCTTCAGGTTTTGGGAACAAAGAAAAGTCACTGGGGGCCAAGTCTGGCGAATACGGTGGATGGGAAACCAATTGATACCTAATTTCATTCAATTTTGCTTGAGCAATTGAGGATGAATGAGCAGGCGTATTGTTGTGATGATAAAGCACACCTTTTCCTTCAGACGGTCCAATAACGCTGCCTAGTATGCGCCTGTTATGGTTTTACCTTTTTCAAGATAGTCGATGAATATTACACCTTGCGCATCCCAAAACACGGAAGTCATAACGTTTCTCGCAGATTGTTGCGTTTTCGGGCGCTTCGCAGCACTTTCGCCCGGAAAACCCACTGTTTTGCATGCTCCGGTGTGTAGTAAAAGATCCAAGTTTCATCCATGGTTATAAATCGGCGCAAAACTCCTTCGGATTGCGTGTAAACTTGCTCTAATTCTCCTGATAGGTTGTAACACGAATGCGTTTTTGGTCCATTGTAAGCAAACGCAGTGCCATCGCGCGCAGAGCTTCTTCATACCAAAACGGATGCATGATGTTGCCAACTGTTCCGTTGTATCGCGGAAACATTTTCAAGATTCTGGCACAGGAATTCACAGAAGCTCAAATGGAAGACCGAAGGTAAGGTGGTCGCTTCTTTCCGTGCGTTTGTCCGGGAGGTTGGTGCAACCGGCCAAACGGTCAAGAAATATTTGACTAAAATTGATATCCATATGCGGACGCGTCAGTTCAATCCAGTCGTGCCGTAGCACCAAGCGGAAACCCAGAAACAACGGCTGAAGATTCTGGTCAAAGAGATCTTCCTGGTGATGCGGAACATGGTGATCGTTATGGACGTCGAGACGTACCTCACGTTGGACGGCAACTACTGGCAATGCAAAGGCTTCTTCACGTCCTTGACAAAAGAAATTTGCAACGATGAGAAGTACATAGCGCACACGAAGCTCCTAAGGAACCTGTTGCTGTGACTCACAATCAGTGAAAAGGGGATGTCACGTCCCCTTTTCTTTTCGTCGGGGCTGGCAGTGAACGGTGAAATCTACAGTACGAAGTTGCTGCTTTCATTAAAAAGTACCACAAGGATAACGACGTTGTGTTTTGCCCGGATCTAGCGTCGGCCCACTACTCGAAGTGGGCACTGGAGGATATGGGGTGGTTGGGCATTCTGGTGGTGCCCAAGCATGACAACCTTCCCAACGTGCTCCAGCTCCTTCCAATCGTTGTGTTGGGCCAATTTGAAGAGTTTGGAGAGTATATTCAAATAATTTCGTGGCCAAAACAACGGATAATTTGATCAAAACCAGGGCAACCAAGGAACTGAAGAATATGCCAAAAAGATTCCTTTTTTACCTATGGCGAAAATTCCATACAGAAAAAAATAATCAATTTTAACAAGCGCGTAAAATTTCCTCTCGTTTAATTTCAACCTGAAGGAGGCGTAAACAGCGAAGTTGTATGCAATCATCCATACAACATACAAAAATGTTTGTAATCTGTCATACAACAGGCTAGATGCAGGCGTTATCTGACCTCAATTTACATGAAATATCCCATTAACTTCTGCAAATTCTAGCATTCCATTTATGATCGCCGTCAGGGCTGGCAGTAGAAAGCATTTTTGTGGAGGTTTTGGCTCTCATACAAATGGAACACAAATTTGTGCACAATTCGAGAATTATTCAAGCAAATGAAACTACAATTGGCATGTGAGGGGTTTTTGGAGGCAGGAATACTATACATATAAAAATTAATTTCTGTCTCTCTGTTTGTCTGTCTGTCCCTTATATACTCGGAAACAACATAACCGATCGACATGAAAATTTGTATGCAGGAATTTGTGGGGCTGAAAAAATTTCTAATGATAGTTTGAGATCCCTCCCCCCCTCTGAACTAGGGGGCTCCCTTACAAATTAAACACAGATTTCTATCTTACACCCGAATGAATCAAGCAAATGGAGCCAAGTTTAGCATGTGCAGGTTTTTAAAGGCAAGAATGTTTCAATGGTAGATTGAAAAATCTCCTGTGCAAATGAAAAACAAGAACTTTGCAATTTAAAATGAATAAAACGCAATTTGATTTGTTAAAATATGAGTTTCCGTTCTTTTTTACCATCCTTCCGAAAAAAGTCGTTTTTTTAATGTGTGCATTAGAGTTGTTATGATAGCATTTTCCACTCAATCATACCAGTGCAAAATAGGGCATGTATCAAAAGCTCTTGATAATTAGATGTGGGAGTGCATTTAGAACAATTAGTTGGAAGCACGCGAGAAGCTAAGTGTGACAAGCAAGAAGCCTTAAGGTGAAGGTCGATGGAAAACAAAACTGGCAACCATCATGGCTGATGCGCATTGCCTATTATATGCTCGAAGGCATAGGGAAGCGGAACCTATCTTGAGCTCAATAAGCAGACCTCCAGTGGAAATCTGTGAATATGCACTCAATACCGAACACTGAATACACAAGTTATTCACAATTTAATCGTCCACTTACCGTTAATCGTTTAGCAACACACAATACATTCGATGTATTGTGTATTGAAGTTGCCACTGCTATGTACCTATATTAATAATATCACGAAAAACATTAATCCCATCTGTGTACGTATGTTAATCGTACTGATTTTAATCAAGAAAAAATACAAACAAGTTAACGCTCTTCACTACTGCACCCAAAAATGAAGTAGATCATTCAACAACACTTCACGTTGGGTACCGAGCATTTAACCAAGACAAAATGAAAGGGTTTGTTTGTTATTCCTCCATGAGAATATTGACAACAAGACTCACCATAACGTTGGACATAGAATGCTCTATGAATGATTGAACACGCACACTAGCGTTGATGTGTATGCTATACAGTATGTGAGCAGTGCAACATCAAGCGATTACGTCGATTGTAAACACGGTTCAAAATAGGTGCAAGCGTATTTTAATTATTGTGAAAATTAATCCCATTGTTTTCTAGTATTTTATCACGTATTCGTAGATTCTCGTGTGGCTAGTGTAATAAGTGAAGTGTGATTTTTTTGGTTTGTGCAATTACGCAATGAAAATGTGTGAGGATATAGTGCAATTAAAGAGAAAACTTGGAGTCTGGCTCGAGTATGTTCGCTAGTACGGTTAGATCAATACGACGATTTTGTAGTGCAAAGGTAAGAAACTGCTCATTATTTTTACAAAATTTAAGTCTCCGAAACGGTTTTGTAGCTTTTAATTATATTCAAGACCTAATTGTATTCGCCAGGATTATATATTCTTGGTTACTGCGTCCATTTATTGGAGAAATTAAACATCTTTTTACGTTTGAAGTTGGATGACTGCAGAATGTGATGAATATATGTACTATGGTGAGAATAGGTTCCGCTTCCCTATATCTTAAAAACCCAAGAAACTACACCTTAATTGCTAAAAAAATGAACGATTGCAAACCACATCTTTAATCAGAATATCAAAGCAGTTAATAAGCGGTCCCTAAAAGGGCATGACTGGTTCTTATTGCATATGATCTAGTTTCAATTTTAATCCCTTTTCAATTTTCTATTGTTGGGTATGGAACGACTTAATCAGGGGTGACTGTTTTAATCAGTTGTTAGGAAATAGGTCTAACACTCCTACATTGACCAAATTATTTCACTTTTAACTAAACGAACATAAGCTCTATCTATCGGGCTAATGATTTGATGCATAAATCATGATTGATTACAAATTTAATGCTGTCATTTTGAAGATTTAAAATGCATCATCTAGAAAACCGTCAGTTTCCTACCTGCTGAAAACGTTCACTAAAATTTGGCCGTTTTGGGTTTTACATTTGTTCGCGAGTACCGGAGGGAATGTCTTCATCAGCTACTTCTCACATCTAGGCTTGCCAGAATGTGATGTTGAATATTGAGTTAAATTTATTTCATGTTTAGATGATCTCAAACCACTATTTATTTCGTGTTTCTTCCAGTCATATTAGGTTGATCTATACTTATGATTATATTGTCCATCATCATCATATCATATGCAAAAATAAAAATGTTTCGAAGCTGTCCAATAGTATTTCAATACCGCTGCGATATATTCGTGGTTAACAAAAAAAGAGAAGAAACATGGGCTCTCTCAAAAGCAACTGTGATGCCATACCTGCCGTTATAAAAAATACTTCGCTAGTAAGCGGCAAGTATGGCATCACAGTTGCTTTTGAGAGAGCCCATGTTTCTTCTCTTCTTTGTTAACCACGAATATAGAGCAGCGGAATTGTAACGTTAAGCCTGCTGTCTGTTGCATTTCTTTGTATTTAAGAGAAGCATCCCGTTTGTCGTCACAGTCGCTTTGTCTAACAATTCCGTGAGAGTAAATGAACTAAGAATTACACAATACCAATCCAAAGGTCATTCATGAACTAAAAGTTTGGTAGTGTACGTCTGTCTCATAACCTGCTAGTAGACGAGTTTGTGATCATTGCAATCGATATGTTTTGGTTGATTGTATTCGAGAGCGGATGGGTAAAACGAAGGAGTGGATTGAGGAAATTGACATTTGCAGTAAATCGTGAACTGACCTATTTGATTTCGTCTTCGCACAGATGCACGGAATCGCACTCATACAATATTGATAGCTTATAAACGGATTACGGAGCTGAAGAGAACATTTTCTTGATGGGAGAGCAATCCGTATGCCCTTAATAAGTCCCTGCTATTGGGAACTTTATTCCATGGCTATGAAAAATTCTGACTCTAATGCTCGTTTCTTAAGGTTTGTTCCGATAGATCAAATGTAAGCAGAGGAACTAACGTCTAAATATTGGCAGTTCTAATTATAGATTGCATACAGCTTCATCAAATGCCCCAGGTGCTGAATAAACTGCTTAAAACCCGTCCCGTACCCTATATTGTTACTTTTAAACTTCCTCGCAACTTTGGAATTTTCTGTGGTACAAATTTGGACGGTAGCTCCCGGTTCACGTGATAAGGTGTTCCAAATGATGAGTTAAGGCAAGTGGGAGCTTACTGTGATATTTTTTGACATGGGGTGAAGCGCTACTTCGGCAGTGGACCCAATTCGATCAATCAATATTCTCTATATGAACCCCTATTAGTTCCTTACAATTTGCTATCAGATAGTATTCTGATACAATTAATAGTTTTCGAGTGAAAATTGTTTGAATAAAACTTGTGCAAAAACATTGAAGACCTTATTAAAACTTACTCGAGAATAAATTTCTAACTAGAAATTAGAAGAAAAATTAGTATTTTCCATTTAATTCCAACTACCATTGCTTATCTTGACAGATACGCGTATTTCATCTACAATGTGCAGACTTCTTCAGTGTCTCGTACTAATAACTCGACTGACACGGACACGAGACACTGAAGAAGTCTGCACATTGTAGATGAAATACGCGTATCTGTCAAGATAAGCAAAGGCAGCTGAAATAAATGCTAAATACTAATTTTTCTTCTAATTTCTGGTTACAGGTACTCCACTTAACAGCTCAAACTCTCTAGGATTCAATAAATTTTTGTTTATATCAGGAGATGATCAGTCTCCGAAACCGAAAACATGTGCGAAATTTCATTCCAATCAACGATCATAAAATTACATGTTGTTTTCCAATTTGTGCGTCTATCCAACCTCATCTTCAATCAATTAACTGTCCGTGTAAAGCAAATTTTGACCTTTCTATTTGGACGCCGCTTCCCTGTAGACAGCCCTAGCCACCTCAGGGTTGACATCTGCTTCATACACTCTCTTGGTACTCCAGTCTACGTTGGGACACGGAGAGTTCCTTGCCTCTTTGCCACAGCCGAAGTGGTGCTCCACCTAAGGTGCAATACAAATCCCGTGAAATTGTGGCCTGTCTTAAAAATCACGCTTTTTATGAAAACGATACTAGAGGAGATAATGACGTTGACGCAAAGATTCTAATGTGCGTTCTATACCTATACACGAGAAACTGGCAAAGACTAATTAAAATTCATGATGTGCATCCGGTCGTTTGTTTGTGCTAGTTGCTTGCAAGCTTGATTCAGTCATTCCGGGCAGCATGTTAGGTAAGGAGCGAACAGCAAGGGACGTTCATTTAAACTTAAATGACTTTGGCGGTAATTAGTGCGAGTGAGGCAGAAGGGGAATTGGGTGAAAGCGAAGCGAACCATCCGCAAGCCAGAAAAGTGGTTCTGGAGTGAATCATAAAGGAAGCCATTCTTCGGAGTGCAATGATTCTGGAATAAAAATGGCGCTCGGGTATTGCAAAAGGACGAATCTGGAGAGGGGAAAAAAGTATGCTTCATGACATTAAAAATTACTTCATTCGCGTGAGATTGGGGAAAAGTTTGGGAGGGAAACTTTCCGTAGAATTCCGTGCGGGGTGGGAAGGAAAATTAACTTTTGAGCTGGACTGGTAACAGCAAACTTATGCATGTAACAGTTTGCTTTGATCTTGAAGGTGCTTTTGAGAAAAATTTGAATAAATTTTATAAAAATGATGCGCATTTCATCTTTCATTTGCCTTTTCTGGACTTGAGTTCAAGATAAAGATTTTCTATTCCAGGCTCTCTCAGACGCTTTTCAGTTAAGCTGCGATCATCTTTTTTCAATTCTAAAAGCCTATTAAAATTTAATACAGATGTTAGGACTGTATCGACTTCATCAGCATTCATCGTAATTATTCTAATAAGCAAGCTTTGTTGGATACATTATTAAAACTAACTATAAACTAGCGATAGCCTAAATGATCCAACTTTTCTCTAAATAGTTTGGATGAAACCCTAAATAGGTCGATAAGAAAAATAACCGTACAAAATTTATTTAAGAGTAGGTGTACGAATAGTGATAGAGAATAACTATTTTAACAGTATTATTGGTCGACAATATCAGGGTTTCACTTTTGATTCCTTAAAGAAAACGCATTCGGAGAATCGAGATGCAACTGAGGGTGTTACGCCTGCTCAAAAAAAGAAAAATTCTTCTACAGTTTCCTTTCGGCAAAATTTGTTTTTCATTCCATGGAAGAAGTTCAGTTCCATAGGAGAGTTTTGCGATGTATATATTGCGTTGAACTCAAAACTACCATTCCATATTTTTTCCCTTGACCAATGGTAATCTCATTATCAAGCGAATGGGAATGGTTTGAAAACTTTTTCAGCATGCCCTTAGAGCGAGAGAATGAAAAGTTTTCGCCATTCCATACCGACAACATATCGTCTCTCTGTGTATGTGACGACCTTCCAGGTGCTGGTGATGGGGAATTCGTACTTACCGTTCTGGGAACTTGATTGCAGTCCGGTCCGTTGCGTCCGCCTGGACACTCGCAGGAGAAGTCGTCCCCGTGATCTATACAGCGATGGCCATCCGGACATGGGTCATTGGCGCAAAAGTCCACCTGTGCAAGCGTCGGATGAACAGCAGCAGCAGCAGTAGCAGGAAGAGACAGGATTACAGAACGAGACGAGAAAAGAGGATAGAGAAATGGTGATAAATAAAATAATGTGGCGCCAAAGCGTGTTTCGATGGAAATGTTTGTGCATGGGGGTGGCTGCCGTGGTGTGGCGAAAAATAAAACACTGTTTGCCAGACAAGGTAAACAAAAGTCCAAATAATTTGATCATGCGAGGAAATACCTACCAGACCCAAGTGGAGCTTAGTGCAAACACGGAAGCGTGTGTACGGTTATAGAAGTGTTGAATAAAAGTTGATCTCAAAGCCCCAGATTTTCCAACACGCAGCCCGAGATGGGCATCACAGGAAAACTGTGGGAAAGCTTTCATTTTAATCGGATTACTGGCTAATATTCAGTGAAGTACAAAGCTGGGTGATTGTTTGAATTAGCACCTGACACAATGAGAGGGATAATATGTATTAAGTACATCCGCGGTCGACGTTTGTGAGCTTGCATCCAGTGTTATGATTATCAGGTATGATGTCTGGAAATTAATGTTTTTGCTGTGAGAATTATGTTCGTGGCTAACCGGTAATTGACCAAATTTATTACGGTAGGAAAATGCTACTATTGATCAGAAAATATGAGTATATCCTCTGATGCGGCAGCATTGAACGTAAACAGCAAGCTTGTTATTTATCAATAAGGATCTTATATTAAATACGTACCGCGCAATATGCCCATTTTCCCATCACGTGTTTCGTTTTAATATCAAACAATATTTCTTAGATCATCACAGCTCTCAAAACCCTCTTCCCCGAATAACGTGCGGTTTAATGGATGTTTCCGTATGGAGACAAAAGGTTGATATTTAAGACTTAAGATTGTACTCGAAAAAAATGCTACACTCTCTTTTGTGTGTAGTTTTTTACTTCATGGGTAAAAATTTAATAATTTTTGGGTAAAACTATTCAGAGTGTAATGTTTACATGTGCGAAATTTCGTCAAAATCTGTGAAGTGGTCATTGAGATGGCTCCCAAGCAAGAAGTGCTTCTACAAAAAAACTATGGGTGCTGTCGTGGAAAATCCAGGCCAGTCTAAAACAGTGGTGACGGTTGACATTTTTCAGTAACGGTTTACTTCAGAAAAAAAATGTCACTGGACAAAGCTAACAATTGATGCCTACACCTCCCGCTTCAAGCTAATTATAATGTTATGAGACCAAAAGGTGAAAAGCAAATAGCACGAACAACCCGATTTTTTTTTATTTTGCTTTTTGCTCTGAGATACATAGTTTTTACGGTGTCGTACGAAAGACAAAACATTTTTTTTTTCGATTCGTTTTGGTCATATTCTCTTTGCTCTTGCTTATATTAATGTAAAAAAAATGTCATGACATTTAGAAAAAAAGACATTTCTTTTAAGCAACGACTCAACACGGAACCAACGAAGAATCTCTTCACAGCTTATGGTTTAACCGTTATGTGTCCAACGCAGAACAAATATGCCGTTTTCAATTACAAGATATGAAATTTCGTTATGATTTTATAGTAGGATGTTGAAACTCTGTAGGAGGGAAATAATGAGCGCAAAGCAATGTAGAGGATGGGAGGGTGTGGGGCTTGGGTTGGTTTCTAATTTATTTTATTACTGAAATGACCATTACTATGGAACTATCCAACCGATTAGGAATCTTTTAGCAACTTTGGATTCAGGAAGTCAACCACTTTCTCAAAATTGTCTTATGGACATGAGACATGGCATGCGGCATATCAAACTTCATGATTTAGCAAATCTAAGCCATCAAAAGACATATTTGACCATACATATCATATTTAACTTTATGATTTTGTAGAAATAGGTCTGCGGATAACATTTTTAGGAATTCTGACCATACTGGCTACAAGAAAAGTTCCACTGCAATAGTGGCCATATTCAAATATTTTCCAAAACCTGGTTTGCGACATATCAAACTTCATGATTTTGCAAAACTTTGCCTTCGAAGGACATTCTGAAAGTGTTTTATCACACTGGCACCATAGGGAGGCCCTGCGGGATCCGAGTTCCTCTGGAAAAGTGGTCATATTCAAATCTT
>JASCZW010007851.1:0-58744 GCA_034211315.2 Aedes japonicus
AGGGTAAATACAAATTTCATGGCATAGTGTATCATCGGTAACATAGGCGGCCGCCGTTGAACCCGTCCGGTTCAAGCATCATCTGTACGGAATCCACTACTAACTTGGGCTGACAACAACGGTATCATCTTGTCTAGTTTCTTCGGATGGTAGGATAGCAATCTCCGTGACCGCTCGTTTGTACTGCCCAGACGCGGTCTTGACAACGACCACTCGGACTCTTCCATCATTTCCAGCTACGGTTTCGATTATTCGCCCCAGTGGCCAATGGAGTGGTGGTGCGGTCGCCTGCTTGACCAACACCAGCTGCCCGGTGCGGACATCGGGTTGAGATTTCTTCCACTTCGTTCGCTGCTGGAGTTGACTGACATAATCTAACTGCCAGCAACGCCAGAGATGTTGTACTGCACGTTTCATCTCCTGGAGACGCGACAAACGATTCGGATTGACATCGATCAAATTTGGCTCAGCAATGGCCACGAGCGGCTCACCAACTAGGAAGTGACCAGGAGTCAGAGCGCCACAATCGTCGGGAGAATCTGTAAGCGGAGAAAGGGGACGGGAATTGAGGACTGATTCGATTTGGGCAACGATGGTTTGGAGCTGGTCCACAGTGAAGGAGCGATTGCCCATGATGCGCCGGAAATGGTGCTTGAAGGATTTTATTCCGGCTTCCCAGATTCCGCCAAAATGCGGTGAACGAGCCGGGATGAAGCGAAACTTGATTCCGCTCTCCAAACAGAAATTTTCCCAGTCTTCGGATAGGAATTGACGACGGAACTCCTCTCGCATCGCGCGTAGTTCACGGTCTGCACCGACGAAGGCGATCGCGTTATCGCAGTGTAGTTCGAGTACTCGACCGCGACGCGCAACAAAGCGTTTGACGGCATTTATGCAGGCGACGGACGTTAGATCGGCGACGACTTCGAGGTGCACGGCCTTCACCACAAGGCACACGAACAGACCGACGTATATTTTTACCGACGCGCCCCGACCACTTAACGGACGTACGAGGAACGGCCCACAGTAATCCATCCCA
Source organism: Aedes japonicus (assembly GCA_034211315.2). Classification (NCBI taxonomy): domain Eukaryota; kingdom Metazoa; phylum Arthropoda; class Insecta; order Diptera; family Culicidae; genus Aedes; species Aedes japonicus. The sequence goes on from JASCZW010007851.1 coordinate 1,040, forward strand.
GAGTGGATGAACGGTCTAGCAGGCGATAAGCGAACAGACGGAAGCGGTGCCATAATTTGTTGTGCAAGTTGTGGTTGACACCGGAAACAGGTTACGCATTGACGTACTACTTTGCGTGCTAGTTGCCGACCTCGGATTGGCCAAAATCGCTGGCGAATAGTCGCGAGCGTAAGCGTTGGACCACCGTGAAGTGTTCGGATGTGACTGGATCGAGCGATGAGCCAGCTAAGTCGGTGGTCAGCTTGGAGGAGAATCGGAAAACGTGTGTCGTACGGTACCTTCATGTTGGCTAGTCTTCCGCTGAGCCTGAGCAAGCCAAATTGATCCGCGAACAACTTCAGGTCTTTGATTGGTGATTTTGATGGAGATTTTGCTGCAGAAGAAATAACATCTCTTGTGTGACGATAGTGCTGGATTTCGACGGAAAAGATTCTAGTTGCACTTGTCGTACGAGAATTTTTAGCGTATGTTCACATTCCTCTGGATTCAGTGAACCGATGATGCGTTTACGAAGAACCCTGGTATTCCGGAAGAATCTGTAGCAATATGCTACGACGCGAACAAGCTTGGCCAAATCCGAGAATCGGTCGAACAACGATGAGTCGGCGATAACACTGTGTAGAACGATTACAGGACATGCTTCGTATTGCAAATCTGGAGTGTCTGGCACTGAAACTACACATTCAGGCCAACTATCGACGGGATATTTTAAGAAACTCGGTCCATGCCACCACAATTCGTTCTTCGAAATCTGACTTGCCATCATTCCTCGAGAGATACTGTCAGCTGGATTACATTCCGACGGTACGTGTCTCCAATTGCAGCCCTTGGTAAGACGTTGAATCTCTGCGATCCGGTTCGACACGAATACCTTCCATACATTTGACTGAGACTTGATCCAGTGTAGAACGATGCTGGAGTCCGTCCAAAATGTTGGAGGCTCAACGAAATTTGTTGTCTGACGAAGATTATTTGCAAGCTGGCTGCCGAGGAGAGCAGCACACAGCTCCAATCGAGGAATAGATTGCCCACGAAGTGGAAGCTACACGAGACTTGGCTGTTAACAGATGGCTGAAGGTCTGTCCGTTTTCAGCACGCGAAACGACGTAGATGCAGCAACCGTATGCTGCTTTCGATGCATCGCAGAAACAGTGTAGACTATACTGACTATCCTGCACCACTCTGCGCGGCACGGAAAGTGTTTGTAACTGGCTGAGCTCGAACGGTAGCTTGCCCACCAGGTGGCGTGTTCATCGGACAACTGATTGTCCCATGACAATTGTTCTGCCCAAAGTGTTTGGACGAACATTTTCGCCTTAACTACTACTGGTCCAAGAAGGCCAAGAGGGTCAAACAGTTGTGACATTTCGGAGACGACGAGGCGCTTGGTCGCCACCTCCAGGGCTGGTAGATCTGGGATCTTGAATTGAAATGAGTCCAACTGGGGAAACCAGATAAGTCCTAAGGTCTTGACAGTGGTTGAGCGATCGATTTCTAGTTCGGACTTGGTTTCCCACAACTGACGAGGAATGCTTGCGATAACAGCAGTGTTGTTGGTTGCCCATTTCCTGAGCACGAATCCGGCCTTTTGTAGCATTTCCATCAACTGCTGACAAGTTTCGGCAAGAGTGACTTGGTCGTCGTGGCCGATGAGTACGTCGTCCACGTACATTCTTTTCTTGATCACAGGGACCGCCAACGGGAGTCGTTCTCCTTCGTCAGTGGCCAACTGGTGAAGTACACGAGCAGCGTGAAAAGGGGAGCTAGCAAGACCGTAGGTAACGGTTTTCAACTGATAGATTCGAGCTGGTTCTGATGGATCTTTCCGGAACAATATCTGCTGATACTTTCGATCATCTGGATTAACCCAGATCTGTCGAAACATCTTCTCGGCGTCAGCTGTTACGGCGTATCGAGGCAAGCGGATGTTGATAACGGTAGAGTACAGAGCTGGCTGTACTGTTGGTCCGACGAATATAATATCGTTGAGCGACAAGCTGGTAGAGCTTCGACAGGATCCATCAAAAACGACTCGTGTTTTCGTAGTTGAACTTTCAGGGCGGTGGATGGCATGGTGGGGTAGGAAATACTGTGGGTTACGCGACGACCACGGATTCACCTCCTTCATATGTCCGAGACATTCATACTCCCTTAGGAACTCGTGATAGGCAACACGAAAACCTTCATCGACAGCGAACTTCTTCTCCATAGATTGAAGCCGACGGAGTGCGAGCGAGTAGGAATCGCCCAGCATCGGCAGCATTTCCTCTCGCAGCGGTAGACGGACAATGTACCTTCCATCCGAATCTCGTTCAACGGTTTGTTGAAAATGGTCTTCGCAGCGTTGTTCGTCGGGAGTGTAAGCTTTTCCGACGTCGAAGTTGTCGATTTCCAAAAACGTTCGAGTTGCTTGTCGAGACGGTCGTCTGTACAAACGTGGCTGCTTTGGACTGCCAGTGGCTCATGAGCTGGATCAGTGACCTTTCCACACACGACGTATCCCAGTACAGTTTTCTGTGGCAGCGGATAACCAACGGCGAGTGAAATTTGCTGATGTTCTAACAACGAAAAGAAGAGTTCAGCGCCAATAATAATGTCAACCTTCTGACTGATGTTGAACTGGGGATCAGCCATCGGAAGATTGCGCGGGATTTGCCAGCGCGTAACGTTAATGTGGTGGCTAGGTAATGACACTGTTAGCTTCGGCAGTACTAGGCATTCCAGAGTGAAACGATGATCACCGAAGCGCGAAGCGAGCGACAAAGTGACGCCGAAGTGGACGTTCACGGTAGACTGACCAATTCCACTTACTGGTGAGTTAAGCTTCACACGTTTTAGCCGAAGCTTCTGACAAAGTGCTTCACTGATGAAACTAGGTTGGGAGCCACTGTCCAATAGAGCTCTAGCGAAATGGTAGTTGTTGTCGGCATCTTTCACTTTGATGACGGCCGTTGATAGCACGACCGTGTTCTGACGATAATTTTGAATTATTTCAGCACTTTGACAGGATTTGGAGGGAGGTGAATTGTTTTCGACGAAAGAATTAACCGACGGAGTGGTGGGGGCGATACCGACCGAATACGACTGCGGAAACGTTCGGAACGACGAACTCGACGACGAGGCACCGGAGTTTACCGACGGCGGACGTATGGTGACATTCGCATCACGTGGTGGCATTTGATACGATTGCGAACCGATTGCTTCAGCGGATTCTCCAATCAAAGCTGGTGTAGATTGGATGGGTGTTGCTGCTGGTGAACCAGGAGCCGAGGTAGACGAAATCGGTGGTAGATGCAGTAGAGAGTGGTGCTTCTTGAAGCACTGTTTACAGGAACCGCTGGAACAATCTTTCGCCATGTGTGTACCCTTCAAGCAGTTTATACATAGCCCGTGCCTTTTGACGAACTCGAAACGCTGCTGCGGAACGAGACTTTGGAAGCCGCTGCACTGAAACAAAGATGTGCTTGCTTGCAGTGAGGGCACCTTTTGACACTTTCAGACGTGACATGGGCTGCGACTCGGTGTTTGTGCGCTTTCAGCTCAGGTTGGGTATTGTTTGGGTGGGAGAGCGTTAATGTTTTGATAATTCGTGATCTTTTGTGGATAAACTCGAGTAGTTCTTTGTAAGTGGGTCGTTCTCCATCATCTATATGGGTTTCCCATTCCCGCAGTGTGCCATGGTCCAGGCAACTGCTCAGTCGCTCAACGAGAAAAGAATTCCAATGGTCTTCCGCAGTCTCGAGCTTATCCAACAATTGAACATGGCGATCAAAATTGTCGGCCAAATCCGACAGTCCCAGAGCGGACTCCTTCTTCAACGGGTTTATAGCTAGTAAAGCCGACATGTGTCGCTTAATGAGAAGATTAGGATTCTCATATCTATCCTTCAGAATATTCCACGCTACTTGATAATCATCGGCAGAAACATCAAGAGCGGAAATAATACGAGATGCTTCGTCTGACAATGAAGCTCTCAAATAGTGCATTTTTTGCACGGCTGTCAACAGTTGATTTGAATGAATCAACGAGACGTAAAGATCGCGAAAGGCTACCCATTCATCAATTTTTCCACCAAACACCGGAATTTTAATTTCAGGCAGCCGGACATTGGAAATAGTTTGAGCAGGCTGAGCGCAAACGGACGAAGGTGCTCGAGGTTGTGGGGGAGGCACAGTAGGTAATTTACTCTGCAGTGAACCTCTCAATTCTAGGTACATCAACTGAAATTCGCACCTTTCCTCACTAAAATGTTCCTCACTGTCCTCTAATACCTCAATCTCCTCTTGTGTAGAGAGAAAATCATTCCATAGCTCATTAAGGTACGCAATTTGTGTTGCTAATTGCTCCTGTTGAGCGGGTTCAAATGCCCGATTAAACTCTTTTATCATCATCGCCATCCCCAAAATGTTCGATTGCCGGCGATGTAAAAGTTTTAATTTTGCCGCCGAGGTTGCGGACTTTGTAGCCTTTTTTACTGGCATAATATCAATTTAATCACCACCACCAATATGGAGACGTACCTGTTTTCGGGGGTAAACTATACCTGACCGATTTAAATGCTGCTTACTGCTGTGGCTGGGAAGGGTACACGGTACACCTACGATGCGACGGATGATGTTTCCTTCGGCTGTTGCGACGACGAGATGGTGATGATGTTGCTTCTGGAGCGGGAACTATGCGGGAAACGAGAATGGCGGTTGATCACGTGCTGGACGTGATTCTAGCGATGCCGGATGATGGTTTGCTGGAACCATACAATTGATCGATACAATGGCGAAAACTGCAACGCACTAGTCCCGAGTTTGGGCACCAAAATGTTTGCGACACTAAAACGGCAATGCACACGCGATGATGACCAGACGGAGGCTCTCGAGATATTAGCACAACAGTTAGTATTTATCGGGAAGTAAATGAGAACGTTCTAAGGTCCAACCAACTTTAATCGACCAAACGGAATTTCAATTTTTCGGATGGACCGACAGAATAGAATAGAGCGGTTCCATATCATTTCAGCAACGAGTAATTTTCATATTTTTTGAACCATGATTTTGGTAACAATGATAAAATTGATATACATTAATTGTTATGTTATGTATTCTGTGCGAGTGCGAGGAGTAACGATTATGATGTAGAAGGAGATGTTCGCTCATCACCATGAGGCACCAGAGTGAACAACAATGTTTTTGGCTAGAATGAAAGATGTGAAGAGAAAGTGTTGAAAGTTCCGTCAGAGTGCAGCAGGTAGGAAAATTAACAGATGTTTTTGAAAATTGAGCGAAAGGGCATGTATCAATGGTACTCGAACCATGGACGTCAATCTTTGCCTAACATCCCATGCGGGGTAGGTTGTAGCGACGGAACAAGTCCGCCACTTCAACAGGCAAAAATTGACGCATGGAAAGACGCTCATGTACCACTGTGGCTTGTATAGTTTATTCTTAGCGATCTATTGTGTGCACTCTGTTTACTGATGCGCACATGGGAGAGGAACTCTCTCCTTTTTGGGTTTGTTTGATTCGCACCGACTGACGATCACTACAGTTTTCTCGTCGTCTCCAACGTAGAGACCTCGGAGAGAAACATCGTGAAGCGATGCGATACTGGTCCCCACCAGTATAATTAATGGTTACCACCATTTATGGGTTTACATACATTAATTGTTATGTTTATGTATTCTCCGTGCGAGGAGTAACGATTATGATGTAGAAGGAGATGTTCGCTCATCACCATTAGGCACCAGAGTGAACAACAATGTTTTTGGCTAGAATGAAAGATGTGAAGAGAAAGTGTTGAAAGTTCCGTCAGAGTGCGGCAGGTAGGAAAATTAACAGATGTTTTTGAAACTTGAGCGAAAGGGCATGTATCAATGATACTCCGAACCATGGACGTCAATCTTTGCCTAACATCCCACTGCGGGGTAGGTTGTAGCGACGGAACACGGAGTACATCCGAAAAGGGCCAAAACTTATTAAGTTATCAAAAAAATCAATATTAAATCAGTAATATCTTCTAAACGGTGCATCTTAGAAAAATGTTACTAAGTTACTTTTTGCTTGCAAATTTAATGTTCTTTCATAAAATTTGGGTGACAAACATTTTTGACTTTTCTTAATAGCTTTTTTGAAAATTGTAATTTTTTTAAAAAATATTTTTTTCATTGTAATCTATTTTTCTCCAGAACAACCCACTGTGCACTAGATAGCATTTTTAATCAGCTATAACATAAGAATAATTAAAAAAATATTGACATGTAACTTTTATGGGAAAATCTATATTTTAGTTCAAAACACAAAAATCAAACTTTTTTTTACCGTGCATATTTTTTCCATATAGCACCAACAATTGTCTAAAACTTCGCCGAAGACACCAAACCAATCGGACCGTACCGTTTCCAAGATACAATTTTTTGAAGATGAACATTTTTCATAGGCCCTTCTCATAAGTAAGGCTAGATTCAAAATGGCGAACCAAGTATGCAAAACGGCGTTTTTCTTCCCAAAAACTGATGTAGTGCAAGGTTTCATGCAAATCAAAAAATAACAAAAATAAAAACTGCAAAAAATTTCCCACTTGTTCGTGGAATCGCTCTATAGCGTGTTGTCTAGTTCACTGGCTTTATTCGACTGTCTTTATGTTCTCTTGTGTGGTGTGTTCAAGTATAACAATTCTGTATTGTTTTGTGTTTGCATGAGTGACTGGGTCGATTGTTACGTGTAGTTCATAGGGTAAATACAAATTTCATGGCATAGTGTATCATAGGTAACAGATAGTTTAAATCAATATCGTTAGAAAGGGGAAACACGAGATTGCCTCTTTCTCTTGCGTTTAGGCGCCATATTCCCCAAAACGAGTACCTATCAGATTTCTTTAAGAATCTGAGGGACCAAAGAGGAATGTTAAATTAGGAATTTCTCCTAATCAATTCCAATCAGATTCTACAAGAATCCGAAGGGTCGAAGAGAAATTTTCCAAACCGATATCCAAGTCGGATTACCTCGTATAGGGTCCAGACAAGTATCTAAAAGGAATAAGGTTAAATTAAATAAAGAATTGCGGGTAATGTTTAGCACTGAAAAGTAGTGTTTAATTTTGTTGTAACTTTAGGTAGCAAGAATACTTCCTTTAGCAAAAAGAAAATAGAACCGCTCGGCATGAGAGCTCGATGCGGACTGAACTCTCTAGATCGTTCGTGAAGAGCAGTAAATCATCAACGTATACCGCGATGATAATGATCCGCTTCCGTCCGTCATGAAATTACACTGGATCATAGTGTCGGCGGAGTAAGATATCACACAGCAGAATACCGGCGAAGGATCTTCGGAAATAGTGGAGGAAATAACACGCGAGAACAACGATTTCACAGTAACTTTATTTAGGCGAATAGAACACACGTCTTGCACGTCGTAGCGAAGTTTTACATGTGAGCTTTTATTTTCGATAGAGCACACAACAGAAACAAGGTGCATGCGCACGGAAGGTGCATATAACGAAGTTGGCGAAGGCACAAAAAATGTACATATAAGAGGTGAGCATTGTACCTTCCCACACTCCCCCTCAATGTGAACTCTCTTCACTTAATAGGTCCTCGCAGTGTCCAAGCAGCTCACAGAACTCCCGGTGCTTCACGGGACCCAATGGTTTAGTCAGTATGTCGGCTTGCATTTTATCTGTCGGACAATACTGCAGCCAAACTTCTCCACGATCACAAAGCTCCTTTATGAAACTTTCCTTCGTGTCAATGTGTTTGGGTCTCCTGCTTACACGTTCCGAATGAACAAAAGCCAAACACCCTTGGTTGTCTTCCATAATCGTCGTTGGTTGGTTCTGTGGTTCCCCCAAATCAAGTAGCAGCTGTCTGAGCCATAAAGCCTCCTGGCACGCCTCGCTGAGCGCCACGTACTAGGGCCTCCATCGATGACAAGCTCACGCATGGCTGTCGTCGACTGGCCCACATAACGCAACCTCCACTAATCTTGAATAAAATACCGGATGTCGAGCGTCGACTCTCAACGTCACCGGCCCAATCCGCATCCGAGAAACCTGTTAGACATTGCTGTTGCTACTCTCGTCCAAGTTGTAACTGGGAACACCTCGTAAACTTCAGATAGCGAAGTACACGCTTCGCCGCGGTCCAATCACAGTCCCTAGGAGCACTGAATCGTCTCCCTAGAATTGCTGCACTTGCTGCTATATCCGGCCGGGCAACAATGGCCAAATACAGCAGTCCCCCGACCAAGCTACGGTACCCAGTCGGATCATCGAACGGTTCACCACCGTATACAATTTTTAAATATCCGGGGTCCATGGGCGACTTGGCCGTCTTACATTGTTCCATACCAAAAACTTTTAGCAACTTGTCAATATAATTACGCAATCCCAACTTGAACACATGACCCTCACGCTTGACTTCAACGCTCAGAAAATGGCGCACTTCTCCCAAACACGTTAGTTCAAAAGCCGTTTTCAACTTGTCACAAATCTTCTCGATCAGCGACTTGTCCGTTGACGCGATCAAAAAATCGTCCACATAAACAATCAAAATCACTTTGGCACTTCCGATGTCTTTCACATACAGGCACGGATCTGCTAAAGCAGCTTTGATCCCATTCTTCACTAACACTTCATCCAATCGTCGATTCCAGCATCGAGCAGACTGCCGTAGCCCATAAATGATGCGCTGGAGATGGCATACGAAATTCTCCTTCCCAGGAACGATGAAATCGAGTGAACCGTAGAGGTAGGCCGTCTTCACGTCCATGTGGCGGACGAGCATATTACTCTTCGCCGCCATCGAAAGAAAAATACGAAACGTTGCTTGGCAGGTAACGATGGCGTACACATCTCCAACGTGAACTCCGGAGTGCTGGGTGTAGCCTTGGGCTACCAGCCTCGCCTTATGTTTTATGATACGGTTCTCTTCATTTCTCTTCTCCTTGTAAACCCATTTTGAACCAATAGTCTTCTTCCCTTCAGGCAATGGGACCAACTTCCAGGTTTGTTCTTCCGATGAGATTCCCAAGTAGCACACCACGATCATAATTAGCTGCAGCAACTTGATTATGACTTACAAAGGCACATTTATGTATTCTCAACTTAATGGCAACTTGTGTGCTACTAGGGTTCCAGCTCTTCTAGCATAGCGTCACGCCAAACACGGTCTTTCAAAGCTTCTTTGTGGTCGGCTGGACCTTCCACAGTACACGCTGCGAGATCGCGCGGCATGTTCCAGGTCATATTCCTCCAAATGACGGGGCTTCTCCCTAGTGTTCGGTCTAACCGAACGACGGACTCTCGGACTGGAACTTGCTTCAGGCTCTGCAGCCTCATCTTCTGCTTCAGCTTCGAAGTAATCTTCGTTTGTTTCTTCGAGCACTTCTTCCTTCTCTTCTTTGAAGGGAATCCAGCTGAACATTTCGACTGGCAAGCCATTATTCATCATCTCGATGAAGCGAGGCATCTCGGCTCACCGCGACGGTACATCCGTCTTGAAGTCCACGAAACGATTAGCCTTCTGCTCCATCGCATAGCCCACAAAAAGTCAACTTTCGGGCTTTGCTATCCAGCTTCTTCCTCTTGGTATCCGGCACGTGGACAAAACGCTTGGCTACCGAACACACCCGGATGTGGCTTTAATCCGGCACTGCTTCCCCACCAGAGTTCGTGAGGGGTTCTGCAGATCGACCTTGATGGCAACCTGTTCTGAATGTATGTGGCGGATTAGCATTGCCTCGCCCCAGAAACGCTTTTCCATTCCAGCGTAGACCAACAAACACGTTGCCATTTCCGTCAGTGACCTGTTTTTGCGCTCGGCAACGCCGTTCTTTGTTGCGGTGAGTAGGGGGCAGAGTATTGGGACTGAATTCCGCACTTGCTAGCCCATAAGGGAAACTTCGAAGCTCTTTGTTAATGAACTCTCCCCTCTCATCCGGATCGTGTAATCGCCGGTTTCCGACCGAAGAGGTTCTCAACCCACTTTACATACTCTTTATTGACTCCAGCAGCTTCGGACTTGTGCTTCACCAGGTAAGTTACCGTAAACCGACTGAAATCGTTGGTTATTGCCATCGGTTATCGATTTCCACATGGTGTGATGTTGTCCATCGGTCCACAAAGATCCGTGTGAACGATGTCCAGAATACGAGTCGCCTTTTCGTTCGACTACTGGATTGAATGGCAATCTTGCCGATTTACTCTGCAAACAACATTCACACACTACTCCGCATACCGCAATCACTCACCTTGTATTCACCGCCCAGCCAGGTATTCCTTCAGAAACCGTTCAGCGGCGGCGAAGCAGCCAGCGACCGTCTGCTACTCGCAAGCAATACAAACCACCATATCTAAACCCCGGTGACTACAACAGCACTGCTAGCGTTCACAATTTCACGTACGTCATTGTCCAGACACAACACGAAGAAGTTCTTTTGTTGCTGGATTTGCCAACCGAAATGAGGCTTGTGGAAGAAGGTCCCGGCGCCAATTTCACCTCATTCACTTCGGTTTTTTTCATGTCTTCGCCGGAACCGTCAGCACACCAATCACAGTGCCACTACCTTCTCCCCGGGATCTGGGTCTTGCCTGCATCTGCCATCGTTATATATCCACCCGAAGATTCCTCCAACTCGTTGAAAAAACGAAACGATTGTTGGTCATATGCGCTGCTTGGCCACCACTGCACGATTTTCATCACCACCGACGACGGCAGAAAGCAACACCTCGCGATTCACTTCCGGGCAGCTTTGGCTTTTCCGGATCCACCGCCACTTGCACTCGCCGAATCTTCTGCTTACTTCTGAGTGGCCAAAAACTTCCGGCAGTTCCGTTTGATGTGACCGGCCTTTTTTGCAGAAATGACAAGTGCGAGAATCAACGGCTGACTTGCTTTCCGCGGAACGCATCGCCTTTTCGATCTTAACAGATCCACTACCTTTTCTCTCAAGCTGCCGATTGTACTCGTCGACGAGCTTCGACTTGACGACATCGAGTGAAATGTCATCGTCTGAACGACTGTCTAGAGCGGTCACTAAACCGTCGTACGATGCCGGGAGGCTCCAGAGCAACATACAAATTTTGGTATCCTTGTCCAAGGTTGTACCTGCGGCATCAAGGCGATCGAACAAATCATCAAACTCGCGCGAATGATTTTCGATATTTCCGTTTTCAACGAGATTTTGCGCACATAACTTTTTCAAAAGCGACACCCCAAGTAACAATTTTGGTTTTATGAAGGTTTTAAAGGCCATGATTCAGACTTGTAGAGTGCTATAAAACCATGATAAAACTAAAATGTTACTTGGGACACGAATGGACCGAGTCGTCTTTTGATGATAGCTCTTCAAAGCATTGAACGTATCACGTGCGAAAACACAATTCTTCACAATTGACAATTGGCTGTCTTCCAGTAGCAAAATGATCGTCGCTTTAGCCTTCCTGTCGTTCTTCTTCCAGTCTTCGGTGCGATTTGCCTCTTCGGCCGATGACATACTCATGGCGTAGGGAAGCGTTGGCGAGAGAGGTAGCGTCAGCGTCAAACCTATCATGATTGGCGTTTTATGAAAATCGCCCAAAAATGTCATAGTGAAAGAGGTGCAAAGCGTTTTACGATGCGGCGAAGCAGTTCACATAGTGCTTTGACGCTTGTAAACGCCAGCAGACGCTGAAGTGGTCGTTAAAAAAGTGGAGATTGAATCTGAAAATTTAATTTCACTCGTTTTCGCCTTTTCGACTTCGACTGAGTTGGGAGCAGTTGCAACCATTAAGTGAAAGCAATGATTTAAGGTGCAATTAAATTAACATTATTTTTTTTTGCTTTTCAGTGGAGGCCCTTGTATTTATAAAACATTAATCCGGATCTAACTGAATATCTGATCCGGATATGTTTTCCGTTAATGGCACCGATGCAATTTGGAAAATTCCATTTGGCCCAATATTCGTTCGCCACCGATCTTGACATTTGTTCAGTTGGCGCTGGATGGGGTCAAATGTTGGCTCTCTAGCGCCGTATTTGGTTTTCTCCACACCATCTGCCTTCCATCAGACCCAAACAGATTGATTTTGGTCTCGTCGGTAAACATAACCTTGTTCCAGAACTCCTGTGGCTTTCCAACATACTCCTTTGCAAATTCCAGTCGCTTCTTTATGTTAACTTTCGAAAGGAGTGGCTTTTTCGAGCAACCCGACCTCGCAGGTTGTTCCTGTGAAGCCACTCGCCGAATGGTATCTGCACTGACGGGTCTTCCTACGGTGTCAGAAACTTCCTTTGCCAGTTTTGGAATGCTTGTTTTCGGATTCTTTCGATTTCGCTGCACAATTTCTCGTTCATCGCCTGCGTTCAAAATCCGTTTTCGTCTCTGCCGGACCGGTTTTCAGTGTGCCTTCGTACTTCCACTTGTTTACTATTTTCTGCACTGTAGCATGTGATCTTCCGACGGCAGTTCAATTTCCCGTAACGACTTTCGCGGCAACACATACTTATGATCAGGGTTCGCGTAGCAATATCTGTTTCTTTCCTTATCGATGCCATTTTTCAAAAACACTACAGCAACAGGATATGTTTACTGCCCAAGCAGCTAGAGATTGTTTACATATGACACTGAAGAAAAAACAGACGCAAAACTCAACTATTTTCATTGCACGATAAGTAATTTTCTGACACCGGGGACGCTGTATGCTCAATTTTGCGGTGCCCAAAACAGAATATTTGTACACTTTATTGCAGTCAAAAATAATATGAAAGTCCTTAAACAAATTTGATTGTAAGTTTAATTAATTTAATAAATAAGTGATTGAAACACATTTCCATAAATTGGATAAACTAACGATTTCCTACAAAAACAACAGCATCACTCGTCTCCCTTCAGGTGTATGCTCAATTTTGCGATTGACTGTAAATAGACTGAAGAACACACCATAGGACTTGGCACGATTTGCGGACTATGGCTTCAACTAGAACAATCCACGCGAAAGGAAAATTCGAGGGTAGTGAGGGATAATCCGGTTGCTAAGATTCTGAAGAAGAATCCGAAAGTTGAATGAATGCTCGGTGGGTTATATAAATCAGAATATTTGAAATCTGCCGTACCTGATAGTAATAATTAAACGTTCACATGGTAGAATCGGCTCTTTATTACAGTTCGTCCAATTTTTCAATAGTTTGTGTTTCAACATGTTTAGAATCAAATCAAATGTATCCATTTTTATCCTAGTATAAGAATGAAACTTATTACGAATGAAACTTATTAATGATATTTACGAAGGTCGTCGTACAATCTACAGAACTCCCCATCATGTTTTCTGTTTCGGTTTATAGGATGCACTGCGAACTCTCTTTCCTTGTTCATGATAAAGTAAAGCGTGCTTGATGACGCGAAATATTCTTCATCAGATAAATTCATGCTTGAATCACTTGAAAAACTCAAATTATCTCGAATACTTTTTACACTCGCGCGCGCGGCATCGCTATTAATCTCGCTTTTAGTATGCCATAAAACGCTTTGCTCGTCTCGTCCCTTCGCTTTGATTAACGCCAACGCATCGCAACGCGTCCCAACGCCATGAGTATGTCATCGGCCTTCGGGAAGTGCATTTTTGACAATGCTCCACAAGTCGTCTCGGGATAAAAGCATCTCGACCCGCACTTTCCACGTTTGCCAGTTGCTACCGTTCAACTTGGCGATCAAAAATTTCGCCTCACTCATTTTCTCGAACGCACCACTTTCGGGGTAGACAAAACAAAAAAACAGTTCCCCGACTTCTTATTGGAAAACTGTACCTTTTTCGCTTTTCTCATCAGCAGCCTTGCTGATCGTGTTCTCATCAATACACGCACATTTTTCTTCGTCGCTTTCAAAACGACGCTTGCCCTGCCGATGCAGCAGCGGAAACGCAAAAAACACTATCCGGCTCTTCCAGGCCGAATCTTTCAACTGTCCGATTCTTCTTCTAAGGTCACTTGCTGGGCCCATAACCTGTCGGCGGAGTACGATATCACACAGCATAATACCGGCGAAGGATCTTCGGAAATAGTGGAGGAAAGCGGAGCTGGTCGCAGAGGCAGCTGGTCGTCGCGTAGCAGCTGATGGTAATATGTACCAAGGCTCTCCCAAACAGCGATCGTCGCGATGAGGTAAAATGGCGGATTATGGGGGCGCACAATCACGTCGGTTTGTGCAAGCCGCCATCTTACCTCATCGTGACGATTGTTTCGCCGCGACTTCGAAAACGCTGCTGTTTGGAGGAAAGCGTCTTTGGGGCGATCAGCAGTAGGTGAAAATAATCTGTCCTCTTGAGGACAATAAATTAAAATAAAAGAGTTGTTTATTAAAGAACTAATCTTAAATTTAGTTCGGTGCTCGATGGAGGGCGAGCCGTCGGTAAAAAATTTACCCAGCTGGTTGGCGCAATCCATAAATTGATAATCTGTCCTTCTGAGGACAACTAATTTAATTAAAAGAGTTGTTTATACAAGAATTAAATAAATATTTCGTTGGGTTTGTGCGCCATTTAATCGTTGCCAATTTGTTCGTTGCCAACAACTAATTGGGACGCTGGAGAAGGTCCTTAAACTCGAGGTAGGAAATTGATATTTATTAAATTTAAATCAATTTGACAAAGTGCATGTCATCATAGCATTTGGATATCTCTCTATGTTATCGATCCCTGTTTTAATAAATTTCAACATAGTATTAATTGTATTCTGGTGATGACATGCACCGCGTGCTTTGACATCATACGAACCTACAAATGATATCGATACAACTAATGCGCTGAACATGTTTTAAAGCGTGATTATTTTCTCAGGTGTTTATTTTATATTTATAAGAATTTATCATATATTAACCAACCTTTTCTCCCATACCCATTGCAAAGAATAATGATATTTTATATAACTCACTCTCTTTCTTCTGCGAGATCTAATATGTTTATACATATTTCGATTTCCTTAACGTTTTAGCCATATTGAATTCACTAATTTACCAGATATTCACATATAAACATGAAAAATAATTTCACAAGAAAACCATAGACCATATTGTAGGTACGCATTTAACCTTATATTACCAACTATGGCTTGATGTATTCATCACATAGTAAAATGTAGAATATAAACGTTTTCATTGGAAAAGTAAGAGTGAGCTGTTGTGTGTTTTTCAATGGGCTTATTCATACCAACACCTATATAACTAAATGAATATAGTGGGAATTTGAATGTTTTGAAATGGAATGGCCGATTGATCACATGAAAAAGTCATTAAGATGTCATAAAGTAGCTTTATATTCCGTATAGTATACCGAATGCCCGGAGCAATGAAATAACCCGCACATCATCGAGAAACTTTGCGCATCTTACGACGAGAAACTGGGAGTAGCCGATCAATATGGCGATATCTGTGCTTCAGAGCTAGTTATACGAGACACAGCCACATTGCTCTTTCCAATTTTCATTTCACCAGGTGTGATTAAGAATAAGATTTCTTTATTTGTTTGTTTGTTTGATATATTGTTCAACACTTTATATATGTTTTTTCCAGGTCTCACAATCAAACAGATCAAATATTTTATTGCACGCAACCTGGTGAAATACATCAGAAAAGGTATGCCAGTTACTGGCAATTTTAACATCATTGTTCCAAAGTCAGAGAAACTTCCCTACATTGATTTCATGAAGAAGTACCTTTATCTCGACTTGGATTTGAACTGTGATCAAACAACTAGTCGCGATAAAGATTCTGCCGCTTTAACCTTCGTTCGTGACCTCAGTTTGCAATGCCAGCAATATTATGCAGTTTTCTTGAACCACCGTCCAAGGATTTTGATTTTCAACGAAAAAACATTTAGTAATGTCAAGCGATTATGATTATAAGAATGAGCAAAACTATCATCAATTTAATAATTTTATATTCCCTAACAGATCCTCAACTATCTTCTAGGCCTTGAAGATAGTCCATCGTAAAACGTGCAACCGTGGCCGTGTCATCATTTAAACCAGGGCCTTTTCAGGGCCACCAAAGAGTTATAAAGAGTGTACAAGAGAATTTTCCCACATACTGACTCCATAAAACCAAACGGCCCTTTTCAGGGCCATCAAATGTTATCTCAAGAGCGTACAATAGAATTTTCTTACATACCGGCTTCAAAACGCTGGTCTAATGTCCCATAAGAGCCGCACCCGTCATATTGTGACTTAAACTGCTTCTATCGGTAAGGGTAAGCGACCGGCAAGAATAATTGAAACCATTTTAACGCTAATAATACCCACACAGAATTTTCTTGACATTACAATGCATCACTTGGTTTAACGTAGTCTACGTCAACCGGTCGTGTCTTGTAGACAACCCCACTGATTTTTTTGCGTGTACGTTAATATATATTCTACTTCTAGGACGATTTCGACTATTCTCGGCATTTCTCTCATTTGATTTACATTAGTCAATTCTCGTCGCGCGAGTCGGAATCGCCTCTTTTCGAGTCACGCTACGCGCAGAATAAGCCTAATTGTTTGTCTCAGGAAAATACGACTGATGATGGTAAAAAATATTCCCTGGTCTATATGTACAGAAGGAAGGACGAAAAAGACGACAAATTCATATTGCCTTAGCTGTTCACATCTCACTGCATACATCACCGCTGTCAATGCTGTGAGAGAAAGAAAGAGCAGCATGTTTGCTTCCCTCACTTAGACAATTTATACCGAATCCTCCGACTGAACATTCGTATAAGACCAAACGAACAGCATTCAGCAGTGTTTCGTTGCGCTTCATCACGAAATGTTTGCGCGTGTGAAACAGTTCCGAGCGGAAAACAGTGTTTTGAAAACAGAAAAATGGGTGATCGTCACGTTGTCCCCAGAGATTATAGAAGTGGAGCAGATAAAAGAAAAATCCAAGATGAAAAAAATAAAAAGGTCGAAGAAGTGCTCTCGAAAACGCCAAAAATCAGCTCATTTTTTGCCGTGGGTGGTGCCAGTGCAGCAGGCGCTACCGAAGCAGATTCAAGCGCGTTACGTGATAAAGTGATTTCAGTAGAAGCTTCAAGTTCTTCGTCTTGTGATAATTCGGTACTAGTTAAAGCGGAACAAAAGGTCATCTCCAATTTTGAGAAAGATGTAGGAATATGGTCGAAATTAAATGATGAAGAAATTGACTATTGGATCAGAAATGGACCAAGTGAGCTGCATCATTGTGATGAGAAAAAGTTCGAAACCTATTCGGTGAATCAGGACAGGGGAGATATTGAAAGCGTCAGAAAATGCACAAAATCATTGTTTTACCGCAAGCTCCAGAATGAAACGGTTTTAAGAAACTGGCTTTGTTTTTCGCCGTACTCTGGAAAACTTTATTGCTATGTTTGTAAGCTTATGGAAGTTTCGGTGTCTAGTTTTTCTGGTGAAGGATTCTGCAATTGGAAGCGCGCTCAGGAGAGAATTCGTCTACACGAGACATCGAAAGATCATCTGGAATCATCAGTTTCCATTTCTTCTCGAGCGGGGAACCTCGGTGTGGATCAAAAATTGAAACAGCAGGTAAGTCTTTTTTTATTACAAAATGTAGCTTTTGGTGTCCTTATTCGAAATGTTGTGTTTATCACAGGAACAGCAGACCGCAAGCTACTGGCGAGAGGTTTTAAAGAGAGTTGTGAGTGCAATTACTTTTTTGTCACAACGGGGGTTAGGGTTTCGTGGAAAGAATGAGGTAATTGGATCAATGAAAAATGGATCCTAGGAATTCTTGAGCTCATTTCCAAATATGACCCTTTTTTGGCGCAGCACATCGAGGTTCATGGAAATAAGAAAAGTGAACATGCCAACTATTTGTCCTCTACTATTTGTGACGAGATAATCGATATCATGGCAGAAAAGGTATTCAAAGTGATTACAGAACGAATCAAGAAGACGAAATATTATTCAATTTCAGTTGATTCCTCCTGACGAATCATATATTGATCAACTAACAGTAGTCGTGCGATACTTGGAAGGAACAATGCCAGTTGAACGGTTTTTGACATTTTTCCTCATTGCGGCCATGCAGGCCATCAAATGGTTGATGCTCTTCTTAATTTTTTACGATACCATAACAAAAATTTCCAGGATTGCCGAGGACAGTCGTTTGACAATGCACCAAACATATCTGGAAAGTACAAAGGAATGCAAGCGTTAATTCTTCAAAAAAAATCTTTATGCCTATTTTGTTCCATGTTGCGCTCATTCATTGAATTTGATTGGAAAGTCCGCAGCCAATACGTGCTCGTCCGCTGTTGAATTTTTTAACTTTGTTCAAAATTTATTCACGTTTTTTTCAAATTCTACAAGTCGATTCCAAATCTTCACCGAAAATCATATCATAATCGCGACCGAAAGTCATATCATTATCGCAATACTTGCCTGGTATACTGCGCCACCGTTCACTGCGCCTGATTGCGAGCGGATCTACAGAATGTGAAGGGAGCGCGATGGCTTCTGCTGATGGTGATTCCAGAGATTTGGATGCACTGATGTACAACGGCCCGTAGCCATCGTCGTTATTGGCTTCTGCATCATCTTCGGGTTCTTCATCGGCTCCGTCACCCACTTCGTCATCAAGCTGTACCGGTGGTCGGTCTACTCCCCCTGCTTTCGGTTCACTGATCAGCATCTGCTGCACCATTGTTCGACTTTCCGGAAACACATCCACTGGAACTCCTGCCGAAAACCGCACCTTTTTGCTCAGGAAAACTGAATCTCGAACAATCTGAACCGATTTCGTACGCGGTAGGCACTCGATATCCTTTCGGCTGGTATGCAAAGCCAACAAGGATTCCCGGCTCAGACTTTGCATCCCACTTTTGCCTGCGCTGCTTGGGAGCACATCACCTTAGCGCCAAAAACCTTCAGTCCAGATAGATCCGGTCGATTTCCGGTGAAACGCTCCTCGGTGTCACCGGAACACCAGCTAGTGGGCGATCGGTTTATCAAGAAAGTCGCCATCGCTATAGCTTCCGCCCAGAAGTTCTTGTTCAGGCCTGCGTCCAGCAACAAACAACGAGCCTTCTCAACGACGGTCCTATTCATGCGCTGCGCTAGCCCATTTTGCGCGGGGTTATATCATAGACTAACTCTTAGACCATTAGGTCCCGAACAAATACGATTTTTTTCTTGGCTTAGTTAGTACTAGCACATCGGTCCCAAACTCGATCCCAAGCTTAATAATGCGCCCCTAATAATGAACTCACACAAAAACACTCTCGAATATTCTGTCAAAATAACACAGCAAATCAAAACAAAGGCTCAAATATGTACAACAAGGTGTGGGCTACAAGATGCTATGCGAACCAAGGGTTCTACAACAGTGCATCAATTTTCAAATCGCTAGTTGCATATTGATTGTTGGTTTACACGGTACAGTCGTTTCGTGACGAATTCCGTAACTGCGCAAAAACGCTTCATCTCCTTGTTGACGTATTCGGTTTCATTGTCGGTGCGAAGTGCCTTAATCCTCAGCCCGTTTTGGTTCTCCATTGGGGCTTTGTATTCCTTGAAGCAGTCAAGTCCCTCTGTTTTTTGACTTCAGAAGGTACACGACCAGTTTGCGACTGTCGATTAGCGACAAAGAGTATCTGCTTCCGGCGATTGACTCTTGCTGCATCGGACCGCACAGGTCCGAGTGTACCTAGCTCTAGCACTTCGGTCGCTCGTGTGCCTTCGTTGTTGAACGGCTGCTCGAAAATGTTTTCCTTCGAGATACGTCACACACGTAGGAATCATGGCATTACCGAAATCAACTCCGTCTGCCAAATTCCGGAGCTTCATCAAACTATGTTCATTGAGATGCCCCATTCCGCGATGTCACAGTATGATGTCACCTTTTGACTTCGCAGCGCACGAAATTTGCTGGCTGTTCAAGCACAGTTTGTACAGTCCACTTGTTTCCTGTCCAACGGCAACCAAATCACCACTATTAGACCACACTTCGCACGCATCCTTGGTGAATTGAACGCTATAGCCCTTACTGCATATCCTACTCACCGAAAGAAGGTTGATCGCAATCTCCGGAACACACAAAACATCGAAAATTGAATCCTAGAGGGTTTAAGTTGTTTAGTGGAATACCTGTAACTAGAAATTAGTAGAAACATTAGTAGAAGGAGATGTTCGCTCATCACCATGAGGCACCAAGAGTGAACAACAATGTTTTTGGCTAGAATGAAAGATATGAAGAGAAAGTTTTGATAATTCCGCTAGTGTGCGGCAGGATTGGAAATGTAACAGATGTTTTTTATGAAAATTGAGCGAAAAGGGCATGTATACGGTGGTACTCGAACCAACGACATTTTTGCCTAACATACCACTGCGGGGTAGGTTAAAGCACGGACTACACGGACAGAAATGATGCATGATTGATATAACTTTTGCTATAGTTATCCCAAGCTTCGAAGATATTCTTGACATAGTTAATTTAAATGGTTGTTTGAAAATGATTTGATGTTTGTATCAAGCATATATTTCATTTGAATCAACGTTATTGAACATCAACCATTAAATGCTTAAATCAAGCATGCATGTCATTGTTTGAATCCGTGTTTATCGTTGAATCACTCATACTGGAAGGTTAAATAGGGCATATAGCAGCTCTACTGAGCCTCGTGGCTGCCATCCGCACTCAACGACAAAGCGAAGGAAAAAAAATATCATGGCGGCATTGATGCGCCACAATTAATCGAGCGTGAATAAGCCGAAGAGCTTCTTCCTGCACCGCGACTAGCAGACCGAACCAAGTGCATTCGAGGATTGATTTGCTGTCCATTTCAAGGGTCGCATGTTGATAAGAATGATATTTCAATTTTCAAACATTGTTATATGTTGTTTAATTTCGCAATATCCAAATAATATGTGCTAATTGAGTAAACAGTTCCTATAATGGTGGTATTTTAGTGCAAAATGTTCCAATTAGAACATATTGCACTAAAATACTACCATTATGGAACTTTTATCGTAAATTTAACGATTTTTTTGATTTTGGAACCAACCATAACATCATTTGAACGAATCTCTGTGTATGCTTAAACCGACCATCCGATACCATTAGTTCAACCCTCAAATAAGTCAAATTAAACATAAACATTATTGAATTTATCATGAGAATCAGAGAGCTGTCAAATCATCAACAATGAATATTGTTGATGTTAGCATATATATGGTTGATTCAACCCTATTACATGCTCTAATTAGGTCATCAATTCTGTTTAATTGAAGCTTCCATTATTCTTCGATCTATTGTATTATGCGTGAAACAATCTCAAAAAGTATTATATAAAAGTCAATGCACAAATATGCTTGATCGGGACCGGAATATTATTGATATGACTTTATTTTTTCTCCGTGTAAGTCCGACCACTTCAACAGGCCTGTTGAAGTGGCGGACTTCAATCCTTTAACCTACCCGCAGTGGGATGTTAAGCAAAAATGTCGTTGGTTCGAGTACCACCGTATACATGCCCTTTTCGCTCAATTTTCATAAAAAACATCTGTTACATTTCCAATCCTGCCGCACACTAGCGGAATTATCAAAACTTTCTCTTCATATCTTTCATTCTAGCCAAAAAACATTGTTGTTCACTCTTGGTGCCTCATGGTGATGAGCGAACATCTCCTTCTACATCATAATCGTTACTCCTCGCACGGAGAATATATAACATAACAATTAATGTAAGAAAAATTAGTATTTTCCATTTAATTCCAACTATCTTAGCTTATCTTGACAGATACGCGTATTTCGTCTACAATGTGCAGACTTCTTCAGTGCCTCGTACTAATAACTCGACTCGGAAATTGCCAAATCACACGGTTCTCCTCCAATGTCCGGCTCCAGCTCCACATTCCCGGTAGCAATCACGGATAGTTCAACATCGTTGGCCACACTCACGCACTGCGACACTTCCCGCACATTCTGCAATAACGCCTTACTGCCGCACATGTGCGATGTGGCACCTTAATCGAAAAAACAATCCGACTTAATTTTCTTCAGGTTCTCAAATGTGGTCATCAATGCATTCCTGTTTCCCGATTTGTCCTTCTTATCCTTCGGTTCATTCGATCCTTTCTGCTGGCATTCCGAAGCAAAATGACCGAATTGCTTGCACCTGTAGCACTGGATCTTCGATTTGTCGGTCTTCTTCTTGTTGTTGCAGGGCTTCTTCTTGCTGTAAAATGCTTCCTGCTTGCTGTCTCTCGTCGAAACACCACCAATCTTCACATCCTGGAGGATCTTTGCTTTAACTGCGTCCGCCGTGATCCGAGTTTCTGATGCTTCCGAGACCCATAATTATGGGTTCGTATGCTTCTAGCCAACCCATTAACAGCAGACACGCAAGTCGGTATCATCTACCACGAAACCAACTTCCGTCAACTTGTGGCTGTTCGACATCAACTTGAGAACATACTCCTCCACCGACGAACACTCCGAGAATCGAATATTGGTCAACTTCCGAAGTAAACCTATCCGTCTGGTGATTTCGTCGTCCCGAAAAGCATCCTGTGAGGTTCTTCCACGCTTGCTCCGCTGTTTTCCGCACTCTGCACCAGGCTGTAATTAATCGGCGTCAATGCTCAGGCATATCGTCGCTAACGCCCGCAGCGTATGTGCATATTCCGGATCCTGTTCCTGTCGTATTACCTACAATCAATATGCAACTAGCGATTTGAAATTGGTTCACTGTTGTAGAGTCCCTTGGTCTGAAATACACCTTGAAGCCAGCACCTTGTTACACATATTTGCGCCTTTGTTTTGATTTGCTGTGTTATTTTGACAGAATATTTGAGAGTGTTTTTGTGTGAGTTCATTATTGGGGGCGCATTATTGAGCTTGGGACCGAGCTTGGGACCGATGTGATAGTACTGACTGAGCAAAGAAAAAAATCTTATTTGTATGGGACCTACTGGTCTTAGAGTTAGTCTATGGTATTACTGCGTCCAAAGTGCCTTCCCGGATCATCAGCATCTTGGTGGCAAATGACCAAGTTGAATAGTTCTCCCGGCCACGCAACTTATCCACTGCCGGTCACGAAATGCTTCCTTCTCCTGCGCCAATATTTACGTTCGCCGCTCCGTCGGCTGTACCTCCTACGGCACTAAACGATCCCGCTCCACCGACTGCACCCTGTGCATTCGAATCCGTCGACATTTCGGAATCATCCGAAACGGCATTCGCGAAAACTGACTCGGAACTAATTATTAAATCGCGCAATAAACGTTTTATTTTTCGGGGCCCATAACCAATAAACATGGGTACACAGAGAGAAATTTGATAGTAAAATTTACCATTATTGGGGGTTAAGATGACTATTGCAGTATAGTGATCTAGAACCGACTATGATCATGGGTAAAACGACCATTAAAAATAGTTGATCCAACATTTGCCCATATGTCAGAATAGTCCTTGTTACCACGATCATAGTCAAGAATGCCATGAACGTGGTGAATTCGACCATTTTCATGGTTATTGTAACCATTATGTGCGATAGTCATCCTGACCATGATTTAATTTGGTCTATTTATTGTCGTCAATCATAAGTAGACCGTTTGTTACATTTTTTTTTTCCTAATTCTAGTTATAATCGAAGATATAAAATACACAATATTAGACTAAGCAGCGCCTGGTTCACAATATTCATATGGCGTGTTCTTCTTCAGCGTATAGCATTGAAGTATTGCTTCAATTTGGATTTTGTAATTGTAAATTCAATTGAATCGCTATGTAAAATGTAGGTAGCCATCATCTGATTCAGAGGTCCAAATTTAGCGTAGTTTGAGCGATAGTGATTTGTGATAAAAATAATTCGATTGCGCAGTTGCCGGGAGGGTATGTAAAAATTTAATTTTGATAATAGCTCTGCTGAATCAATGCGATGCGAAACAATGCCATTAACAAACGAAATCCTTGCAAACTCTCGACGTTGTTTTAGTGTTTGCATACTGATAAGCCTACAGCGAGCTTCATAGGGTGGGAGAGAAATTTTAATCTAAACCTAATTGACGAAGTGCAAACAATAAAAACTGTTTTTGTATAGACTCTATTCGCTCTTCATGGATAACTGAAAAAGGTGACCAGACTACACTACAATATTCCAGTATTGACCTCACATAAGCAATGTATAATGTTTTAATTGTGTAAGGGTCGTTGAAACTATGACTGAAGCATTTTATAAATGCCAGCATGTTATTAGCTCTGTTAATTATTGTATTGTAGTGGTCAATGAATGTTAGTTTCGAATCCAGCATAACTCCTAAATCACGAATTCTTATGCACTTTCCTACAGACTGATTTCCTAGAGTAATCATAATGTCAGGTATGTCTTGTTTTCTGCTACAATGCTATCGCATTACATTTTTGAACATATAATTTTAAAAAGGCTTTTGTTACACCAAGTATAGAAAATATGTATTTCTTCTTGAAATATCTTGTAATCTTCTTTGCTTCTTATTTCTAGGAAGAGCTTTATATCGCTATTTCTAGGAAGAGCATATATTAAGACTTTTACAGTTTTAAGAATAAATGAAATATCGTTTACGAAAAGAATAAACAAAAGAGGGCCTAGATGGGATCCTTGGGGGACACCTGAGGGGACTTGAATAAGATTTGATTGCTTTCCTTTGTAATTTTACTATTTTTGTCGTTTGAGAAGACCTGGCTCAATACCCAGTTTTTGTAATTTGAATAGTAGCATGGGAATGTCAATCCGATCAAATGCCTTACTGAAATCTGTATAGAGAGCTTCTACGTGGTTTCCGTTATCCATTGCAACTAACGTGTAGTTAACGAATTCTAGTAAGTTTGTATTAGTTGAACGTCCTTTGTAGAACCCATGTTGATTGTTAGTAATCCTGTTTTTGATTTGATAGAACAGCTTTTCATTAACTATTGCTTCAAAAAGCTTAGGAATGCATGAAATAATGGCAACTCCACGGTAATTGCGTATGTCAGATTTTTTGCCGTTTTTAAATATTGGGACTAGATAGGAGCTCTTCCATGATTTTGGAAAAATGCCGGATTCAAGCGACTTATTGAAAAGCCAAAACAATGGAGTTGTGAATTCTAACGCTAAGATTTTTAAAAATACAGGTGGAATACCGTCAGGTCCACATCCTTTCGATACATCTAATTTATTCCAAAGCTTCTCTAATGTCTTGTACATTCAAGCTGTTGACACTAACATCATTAGCAAATTCTGGGACGAAATCAAAATACTCGCGATCACGATCTTCTTCCGAAAATGTGGTATAGATTTCTTGGAAAAACTTGCAAATAAGTTGCAAATTTTTCTGAGTTATCACCAACATTTTCGTTCAGATGCATTTTTGGATGGAAAATTGTCCGATTTCAATTTAGTTTTCACGTAGCTTAAGAAATTTTTTTGGATAACATTTTATTTCACGTTCAGTTTTCGAATTGTACTCTCCAAAAGCAATGTCAATAGCTAGATTAAGTTGATCGCAAATGTTCAAATAGGTGACCAGATTATCGTGTACTACTATACTCTTTATAAATTTTGTGAGCTTTTTGTTTGCGGTTTTCAAGTTTTTTATTTCTTGGTTATACCAAACCAGATGCTTTGAATTGTTTTGCCGCCTTATTTTTCACAGGTACGTGTTCGTGTATAATTTCAAATAGTAATTTATAAAAGACATCTACTGACGTCTCGATACTTTCTTCGTTTCTAAAAATCGTTTGCCAATCTATTCTGTTTAGCCTATGCTTAATGTTTTCATAATCAGCCGAGTAATATTGGAAGATTTCTTCGTACTCGCAGTCGTCGGGTCTTTTGCTTTCAAGTACAAATATAGATAACTCAATAGCTGTGTGAAACGCTTCATTTTTCCATAATGGAGTAACTGATTCGGTCACACAGAAGTCTTCATGAATATTTGTTAAAAAGAAATCTAAATAGCAATTTTGCCGATTTTTAACATGATTAATTTGATTGAGTCCTAAACTTGCACTTTTGTCAAAAATAAATTGTGAGTGTTTCACTTTCTCCAACGATTGGAAGCAAGATGCTCTCATTTTCAATGTCTGGAACAAAGTCAATAGTACGTTGATTAAAGTCTCCATATATGTGATTTTACTCTGGGGCAAGGTTGGACAAGATTTCTTCAGCAATATTGAAAAAAATTTCGTACACGGCTTTACGAGCATTATTTGGAGGAAATACACAGATGCAATACGTGTGTTTCACCTGCGATATGCACTCTACCCATACATGTTCAATTTCTTTACATTTCACCGTAGGATACTTTCGGAGTTCAAATTGACCGAGACGGCAATAAGAACACCCCCTCCTGACTTTTTCAGACATTTGAAAATTTCTGCGCCATCCTATAAACATTATATCTGCTTCCAAAAACTTCTTCACTTCGTACACTATTATCCCAATTGGTTTCATTTGCCAAAATTATTGGGTAGGAACAACACAAAATTTTGTTTTGAATTTCTTTCATCTTAGCCAGACTTCTCATTCGATTGAAATTTTGGCAATATACCAAAAAATCTGTTCCTATCTGCGTTTGAGGTGAAGTAGTTTGTTGGATCGTGTCAGTCAAATTTGTATAACTAAAATTATTTACCTCTCCTTGCTGTAGAGGTCGTCAAGTCCTCAAAAAAGGTAGATGCTGAGAGATCTTCTTCCTCAAAGGGTTCGTCAATTCCGTGGAAAACCCGAAGGCCTGTTAACACACGTTGCGCACGATGCGCCAGCGAGGAGCTCCCCGGATCCATCCAGTTTGGTGAACGCGCTGCGTCGGGACGTGAAAATAAACCGCCCGCCGGGTACAGGTTTTCAAATTTCACCTCGTTGAAATTGAATCGGCGGCCTCCCAGAAGCCATCCAGTGGGGCGAGCGCGCTGGTTCGGGACGTGAAAACATCATTCATCGGGTACCTGTTTATGATTTCGCCTCGTTGAAATTGGATCGGTGGTCTAGAAAACCGATCTTTCGCTGCTGCAAAAGCTCTCTATCCGGGAGAAGTGGTTGGATATTGTGATTGTTGCTGCCAGGTAGTTAAAGCTGGTGATTTGTTTTGCTGCGATCATTACTGTTGAATTTCTGGTTGTAGCGCTGTTTGTTTTGTCGGTACAACGATAGAATTTTTCTCAGAGTATGTTTGATTAACTAAATGGGGGAACACGTTTATCAGCGATTATTCAATAGAGGGTTAAAATGAGTAAATATAAATTCAGCAGTTACACTAGTCAACAGACATCCCGTTCGCCAAAACACTACAGTCAGGTCTATTTCGAGTGGCTTAATTGGATACTCAATACAGTGAGACTTTGCGGACATCCCGTTCCGCCAAAACACTGCGGTCGTTTTGGCCAGTTTTTCTTCTGCGAACATCCCGTTCCGCCAATACACCATGTGATTTTGCGAAAAAAATGTTACATAACCTCCAATGGTCCTTTTAACTAAGTATTTTCTAAGATGCTTCTGGGTGATACCTCTTTTAGTACTTTGACCAGTTTATTAAATGAAAACGTAAGGTTACATAATTCCGGATTTTGCTAAACTAAAGCAACTCCTGGCAGGATCACCAATGTGAGTTTTAGTTGGCCAAGTTAGGAGTTACCCAGCGTAGCTTCCTTCGAAGAAGGTCTTACTTCTGATACACAATGAACAGGTATACATTAAATAAATGAGAAGCCCTTATAAGGGAGTGCATTCCAATACCCTTACTGTTAAATAATGTTAGTTTCAATCCAAAATCCGTACTCTCTCCTATTTAAGCACGTAAATACCCTATCTCTTGAGAATGTTCTCGTATATTGTCATCGAGGCACGTCCAGACCGATTCAGTTTTTAATTGACTCCGATGCGGATGTGAACGTTATCGGTGGGTTAGACTGGTCACACCTGCAACAAGAGTTAAAGTCAGGTCAGGTTAAACTAAAAATGGTGAAGAACTGTGACACCAAAAGTTTACACGCATACGGTTCCCAATCGCCTATGGTTGTAGAGTGCATGTTCGAAACTGAAGTTACCGCATCAGGGTTCAATGCACACGCCACAATCGCTACTTTTCACGTCGTTCAAAATGGACTTAGATCACTCCTCGGCCGATCTACCGCTAATGACATGGGCTTACTTCACGTTAGAACGAATGTCAATAACCTGAACGCAAAGAAAAGCCCAACGAAATTCTTAAAAATACCAGGCGTGAAGGAGAAATTCAGCATGGATGCAACCGTACTCCATGTCAAGAATGCGTACTATAATGTACCTGTAGCATTTCGGGACGCTGCAAGACGCAGACTAGGGGCAATGGAGTCTCAAGACATAATCGAAAAAGTGACTACAGCCCCCAACTGGATAAGCGGAATGTCAGCAGTTGTCAAGGGAAAACATGACTTCTGCTTAGTGGTTAATATGAGGGCCTCGAGTAAAGCCATTAACCGGGAGTACTTCCGTCTCCCTCTGATAGACGAAATGAAGGTGAAACTTCACGAATCTACATGGTTTGCAAAATTAAATCTGAGCAACGCCTTTTATCACCTCGAATTACATAATGACTCAAGTGACCTCACCACTTTCCTTTCCGAGCATGGTATGTTCCGTTTCACAAGGCTGATGTTCGGGGTGAATTGTGCACCTGAAATTTTTCAGAGAGAAATGACAAGAATTCTCAAAGATGTAAAGAACCTCATTGTGTATATTGACGACGTCTTAATCTTTGCAAAGACCCTTGAAGAGTTGCGGATAACCGTTAGCCATGTTCTGCAGGTCCTGAATACAAACAACCTGACGTTAAATACCACAAGTGGATCAAATTCCTCGGGCACGAGCTCGACAAGGATGGCTTTCATGTGGACGAGAGCAAAATAAGAAACATCAGAAACTTTCGGGAACCAACGACCGTATAGGAGCCGCGGAGGTTTCCTAGGGTTCGGCATCGTACGCAAGTCCCCATGTGCAGAACTCTGCAGACATTACTAATTTTCTGTGGGCCGTTATCACTGCAAAATCATGGTCGTGGGCCCACCACAGAGCTATGCCTTGAGACTGTCAAAGAACGGATTGCCGAGTGTTGCGTATCATTGGGATTCTTTTCGGAAGAAGAAAAAACGATCCTCACTTTGTATCACCGACGCTGCAAGATGTAAGACCTTCTTCGAAGAAAGCTACGCTGGTTGATTCCTAACTTGGCCAACTAAAACTCACACTTCAGTCTAAACAAAAGAACAAGACTTAGTATTCGCAGTACTGGCTACTGGCAGTAAACATTATTTGGTCAAACCAATCCGTGGCGAAAAATATTTGTTGCGAATATTGCCGGATCTGGCCGGCTCGACGACGACGATGATGACGATTGATGCAAAGATGGCTCGGAAAGGTTCGGATAGCGAGAAAAATACGCCGTTTGACTTTGGTAGTTGGTGGCCCAAGAAACCACGAGGCTGTAATAGCGTGCATATATAGGGCATATGTATTACGTCTAGTGCATCGTTGAAGTTAGATTAAAGCTGAAAAGGGCCCCACTAAGATCGAACTAATGCTATATCTTTTGTAATGCCATAAGACAGATGCTAAAGTAGCATTATTGCATTGGTAATGCATCACTACATTTTCAAGCTTACCTAACGCTTTACTAATTGATAACTGTTGAATTGATGCGATCCCGCATTACCGATGTTGATTTTGGGTTGAATAAGTGCAATAATATAATGCTTGTGGTTACTTGGTAGGTAACTAACTTTAATTCTGTTTCGTTGATTGAGTTCTATGTGTGTGTATATGTGTGTAGCTTTCATGTTGACATTTCAGCGTTTGTGTACCACGAAGGTAAGTACAATCATTTTCGTGTACCAAGGTGTATTTAAGGTAAGTACAATGCAAGGTGAGTGTAACATAAGGTAGGTATTAAATTCTTAATATTCTAGTTTTAATAACGAGTTGACGCACGACTCCGTCGACAAACCGGCGACAATGTCGAGGACTACGGTTTTTATAGCGAAACAGACGTACACTGCGATCCAGACTTTTAACGACGCGCCTCTACCTGCCAATGGACGAACGAAAAACGGCCCACAGTAATCCAACCCCGGTGTTTCGAACATTTTCGCTGCTGTAACACGGTTTGTAGGAAGTGGAGCCATGAATTGGTTGCTTGCTGGGGGGCGAAAGCGAAAACATGTCACACAGTGGTGAACTGTCCTTCGAGCTAGGTCTCTGCCACGAATTGGCCAGAATCGCTGCCGGATGGTTGCGAGTAATTGAGTTGGCCCGGCATGTAGGGTTTGGTGGTGGATGGAACAGGCTATCAACTTAGAAATATGGTGGTCGGCCGGAAGTAGGATCGGAAAGCGACTGTCGAAGGAACCACGTGATTGCGCTAGCCGTCCATTTAGTCGAAGTAGCCCGGTGTCATCGACCCACACATCGAGGTCCTTGAGTGGTGATTTAAAGTTAGCCTTTCGAAGTGGCAGCTGTTCATGCTTGTTCTTCTGCAGTAAGTGCAGTTCCTGCTGGAAGCTTGTGCCTTGGGAAACTCGGATGAGAGATTTCAAGGTGGTATCGTATTCCACTGGAGTAACTGATCCAACGCTACGAGTGTGCCTTGGCAGCTGGCAATTCCTAATAAATCGTAGACAGTACGAAGCTACCTTTATTAGATGTGAAAGCGTTGAAAAAATCATGCATGAAAGAATCGTCGCATGTAACGCACATGAGTGCTACCGTTTTGCTCTGTTCATTTATCTGCTGCTGAATATCGGTAGTCGACAGAGAGATCACCGGATCTGGCCAGGAATCAACGTCATTCAACAAGTAGGATGGTCCATGCCACCATAGTGTATTGTCCTTTATGTCTTCCGGAGATACCCCTCGAGATATGAGGTCAGCTGGATTTTGTTGTGTTAGAACGTGCCGCCACTGGGAACCAACTGTGAGTCTTTGCACTTCCGATACCTGGTTCGAGACAAATATCTTCCAGGATGACGGCGGAGAACTTATCCAGTGTAATACTATCGACGAGCCGGACCAGAATGTAATTTGAGAGTCAAACTTTGTGGTTTTGCGGATGCTATCCGCCAATTGACTTCCCAGTACGGCTGAGCATAGTTCCAACTGTAGGGTAGTGTATCCGCTTACTGGAGCTACACGTGCCTCTGCCATCAGCAAATTACTGCTGCAGGAACTGCCCGGTCCATCGGAAACGACGTAGATGCAAGCTCCATATCCCTTTGAAGAGGCGTCGACAAAACAGTGCAATTCGAAGAGTGTTGCGTTGTCTCAGAATACCCATCTAGGCACTCGGATATCTCGAATAACTCGAGTTGAAGCTCAGAAGAACAGCCACCATGATCGCAGAGTCTCTGGCAATTCTTCGTTCCAAGTCAACTTCTCCTGCCACAGTTGCTGAACGAACATTTTTGCACTGGCTACTACTGGACCGATGAGACTAAAGGCATCGAAGAACTGTGACATCTCCGATAGTACGAAACGTTTGGTAACGCGTTACAGATTTAGAAAGTCGGGAACTTTAAATCCAAATTTGTCCTCGTTTGAAAACCACAGTAGGCCGAGGGTCTTAATCGAAGCAGATCGATCGAGTTCTAGTGATGAATGGTCCTCTTTGAGATCAACTGGAAGATGTTCCAGTATTTTCTGATGATTTGCACTCCACATTCGGAGGAAAAAGCCACCCCTCTTCAGGAGCCCATCCAGCTGTGTGCGGGCTTCAACAAGAGCTTCAATAGTATTGGCTCCAGTGACAACGTCGTCGACGTAGAAGTTGTTCATAACGATTGTGGCGGCCAACGGAAAGTCATGACCTTCATCGTTCGCTAGCTGAACTAGAACTCGCGTTGACAGGTACGGGGCACAAGAAGTGCCATAGGTGACGGTGTTTAGGTGATATACTTTCAACGGCCAGGCAATTTGCTGCAAACTTCGATCATTTGGATGAACAAGAATATGGCGGAACATTTTTTCCACGTCCGCTTTCATGACAAATCTGTGGAAATGGAAGTTGACCACGGTGCACAGCATAGATGGTTGAATCGAAGGTCCTGTGAGCAGAAGATCATTCAAGGAGACTTGGTTGCTGCTTTTGGATGAGCCGTCGAAAACTACCCTAATCTTCGTCGTGGATGAATCGGGACGTATAACTGCGTGATGGGGAAGAAAATACTGAGGCAACGCGTCGCGAGTCACCACCTCCCCCATGTGGCCAAGCTGATTGTACTCTTCCATGAATTCCGCATAGTTCTGGTGTAGCGTTTTGTCGGTGTGAAAACGCTTTTCGGCTGCAGAAAACCAACGGGCTGCTATGTTCCAGGTATTTCCTATTGAATGCAGTAGCTCCTGCCTTACTTGTAAACGCACAACGTACCGACCTTCACTGTTTCGAGTGTGTGTAGATGTTAAGTGTGCTTTGCATTGCTGTTCTTCAGCGGTGAAACATTTGCCGACGTCGAAATTTTCAACTTCCCAGAACCTCTGTACTTGTGCGTCCAAATTGTCGAAGGCCGATACCAGGCAGGTAACTGGGACCGATGATGGAATGGGAACCTGGTCGTTGAATGAAATTTGTTCAGCTTGCAGGATGAATGGAATAAGCTCGGTGTGAATGCGCAAATGGCTGGAATCCCCCAGCACGGTATAACACTGGATCCTGCGGACTTGGGCACGTCTTACCTCTGAAGCGGTCGGAAGCGAAAAGAGGATGAGTCAAAATGGGAAACGTCGAGACCTTCGGTTCGGCGATGCTGATGCTCGTGTGAGGTCAGCAACAGTGCTCCCAGTAGAAGGATTTCAATCCATATAAGGCACAAGATTAAGCTCTTTTGACACTAGCGGTAGTGTGTATGGGCTACACTACCCCTCTCTCGAAAAAAAAATATTATAGCTCAGTTCTATTTTGACTTTTCTTTAGTTGTCTGAATTATTATTACATGCATAATTACCAGGGGGTAAGTTACTCGACCACCTTGTGTTACCTATAGTCACTAGATACAT
This sequence comes from Aedes japonicus, assembly GCA_034211315.2. Classification (NCBI taxonomy): domain Eukaryota; kingdom Metazoa; phylum Arthropoda; class Insecta; order Diptera; family Culicidae; genus Aedes; species Aedes japonicus. The sequence continues at coordinate 34,019 of JASCZW010007851.1, forward strand.
AGTCTGGCGGATACAACGACGGGAGCCAATTTGAACTGTCAGTTGGCGGAGCCAATCAGAGCATATCTCGAGTAATTCATGTTAAAGGCCTAAAAGCCATTTGTTAACAATGACTTTAAATATCGATTTCTCTTGAATCTTAAATCACTCTCGTGGAATGAAAGCAGCATGTGGTTGAAGAATGTTAGTTCTACCATATGGAGTAGCAGGATATAGTGGGATTCTCGTAATTTGTGAGAAATCAACGTTGTTTACAAATGGCTTTTAGGCGCTTAACATGAATTACTCGAGATATGCTCGATTGGCTCCGCCAGCTGACAGTTCAAATTGGCCCCCGTTGTTGTATCCGCCAGACTATGAATCTAGTGACTATAGTGTTACCACCCAAAAAACACAATCCGCCACATTCAAACACACTCGCCACCACATGAGAGATAAATTCATATCTGGCACCACTTACACGAATCGATAGTTTGTTTTTGTTTCCCTCTCGCTCACCCAAATGTAATTCAGACGATGCATATGTGAGCATGTATTAAACGTCTAAGCCGTGCATGGTTGCCAATAAGCATAAATTTTCGATTGTAGTTTGTGACAACACAAAATCACCTTCTGCCACCCCAGAAACACATACGTACCAGAGGACTGATGCAGGCGTTAGTTCTTGAAGCCTGCTACTTTTGTTGTGGCGCTAGTGACGATTTGAACGTTTTAAGCTCGCTTCACAGTGGATTAAAATTCCTTATAATATTTCTTTATTCAACCTACTAGTATCAGATATGTCGATAAAACATTATCATACCTGGCTGATAAACAATGATGATGATCACTGCACAAATTACAACACGGAAGACTTTATTCTCAAATCAAATTAACGAAAATTACGCCAACTTCCACCGCGTATATTGTGTTTAGCGCCTACAGCTTTCCAAGAAAACTGAGCTGTCAAATTAGCACCACACGCAGCACCAAATTTCTTCAGGCTTCACGATTGTTGTTCGTGGATGACAGTCGCTTAGCCAGTCCGTGATACGTACACGTCACGCTCAGGTCACAATACACAACGTGGTGCAGAGTAACTCAACTTCTGATAATTACGCAAAACACAAATGTTTTTAATTACGTGAAACGTTAACAATTGTTTCGAAACGCACACACACGCTTAGAGAAATAGATATTTTTTTCAAAAAATAAACCACTTTGAATTCAAACAAAAATATTTTTGACTCAGGGTTTACCTCTGAATTTTCTTTCTTTTGAATCAAATATTCACGAGACTATGCTTCCATAGCAAATATTGTTTGGTTTCTGCTAATCAAGCTTCCATACGACTCAATGTAGATTCAAACATATTTTCATTTGAATCTAGAACATCACAGTTGTTTAAATCTAATAATTTTTTTACCAATTACGCAAGGTGCTTTTTAACCCTTCACACTCAATAGAAGGGTACGGAAGATCGCTTGAAAACTCGACTCTTTATCCGAGGCTCCACAGGGCCGAGTGTCATATACTCATTCTGACCTGCAGCTCGACTGAACTGAGCACATGTCTGTGTGTATGTATGTGTGTATGTGTGTGTATGTGTGTGTATGTGTGTGCGTGTGTTACAAAGAATATCGCATCGGTTATCTCAGCCATCTGTGAACCGATTTCAGTTCTGCTGACGGCAAATGGAAGCTGCCAAAACATTCCAATAGAACGCTATTGATTTTTTTGTTCATTCGGACATTTCGTTGCTGAAGATATGAACGAAACAGTACTCTGAAGGCCTAGTTTATAATAGTAATCAAACAGTTTAGTCTCCGATTACATACTGAGCTATTTGTGTACTGATTTAAGTCTGCTGCAACCGGGTCACCATGATTATCTCCAAACAACTGGTCTGAAATTTCATTATGATTGATACAATCCTTCATGGATGTGACCAAAACAATACCTGAGAGCGTCATAATGGGAGATGACAACATACTCGTTGTAGTGCAAAACCGAAGTCAACATCTAATCATGCACCAATCTGATGCCGCTTGCATCTGGGTTGTGTCGCATCTGGAGCGTTGCATAGCAACATTGCACCACGGATGATCCAAACTATCCAAAATCAAGTGTGAAAGTATCTCAAAATCCAAGCACTCTGATAGGACTACTATTTCGGATATAATTTTGTTCATCGGTCGGCAGTTTTCACTCAACCTCAAGTATAATTTCAAAAAGTCGATTTACCCACAGTATAGGTATTTTAAAGAGAAGTAGTGATGTTCAATGCACGGCGAGAGGCGCTTTGCGAAACCATCCAAATCGGAGTGTTGGGCTGTCTCTTTGTTTCTGGCTGGAAAATTTTTGATCGCCATTTTATCAACAATGGTGGAAGAGAATTTGGTTTTAAGCGTACCGTTTTCTAGTGTCTAGGTGTAAATCCTAGTATCCAGTTTAAAATTTAACGCGCCCTGAGGTGCCCATACGTGGTATGGGTAGCAATTAGATGAAATTAGACAAGACCATGGAAACCACAAAAATTAACCGTGTGCGTAATTCATTTTACTTATTCAGAGTGCATATTTTTATTCTGATCTGCTTTGAAATTTTCAGGACATTGCTGCACTGATAGAGTGTGTAAGAGGACCATCACCGGCAACTTCAAGGTGTTGAAGCTAAATATTCGCTCTGGAATACAAAATTACCAGTAAGCAAAATAAACAACCATATCTGCTGAAACAAGTCATACAAGTGTAAAGAATTTTCTAATGTACTCGAGTACATGTTATAAAAATACATTTTGTTTTATCTCGAAACTTATATTTTGTCAGGCTGACCATTGCGGAAAGAAAGTTCACTAGAGCACAGCCTTCGAGTAATATTTACAAAAAGAAAACCCAATTTCGTGGATTATTTTTACAGCTGATTCACCTCTCAACTGATCAGTTAATTTCACTCGGCATTGAGTCTTTCGAAAAACTCAAAATTGGATACTTTGCAAATAACTCCAATTATGACTGGTTTTACTTAGCTGTCAAGATGATGGTGAAAATGACCGTGAATTTTGAAAGTTTGGTTTCTCAGCGTGCAGCGGACTAGCCACACTATGCGACTGTATAGAATTAGAGCAGCATCGATTGGCCTGAGCGGTCGGGTCTTGAACTGCAACGAGCATATTCGAAAATTACACAAAGTCTCAATTTACTATTTTCAACGAATATATTATGAGCTTAGCCGGAAAGCGAATGAGCAGACATTCTGATAATTATCAGTTAGTGGACGTTGGCACCAATGTCAGAAGTAGTGCGCTGTTTGGCGTATCAGATGCGCCGTACAGCGCACAACTTCCGACATTAGGTATAACGTACAGAACGAGAGTAAAATCGAATGTCGCTAGTCAATAAATTGATTTTCAACTGAAACCTATAATACTTATTGAGCATCTTGAATCCATATCGATAATCAAATTGAAGTTTCTGGATTGAGCTTTTGTTAACGCCAAATTGAAGTTTTAAAAATCTTCAAACAGGTATGTTCAAAATTTCCATTATGTTAACTTCCTTTTACCCTTCTTACATCAATAGAAGGGTATTAAGATCGCTTGAAAACTCGACTTTTATCCGAGGCTCCACAGGGCCGAGTGTCATATACTATTCTGACTCAGCTCGACGAACTGAGCACATGTCTGTGTGTATGTATGTGTGTGTGTGTGTGTGTAGTGTGTGTGTGTGTGTGTATGTGTGTGTGTGCGTTACAAATAATGTCACATCGGTTTCTCAGCCATCTGTGAACTGATTTCAGTTCTGTTGACGGCAAATGGAAGCTACAACATTCCCATAGAACGCTATTGATTTTTTTTCATTCGGACATTTTGTTACGAAGATATGAACGAAACAGTACTTGAAGGCCTATTATAATAGTAATCAAACAGTTTAGTCTCCGATTACATACTGAGCTATTTGTGTACCGATTTTAGTTTTGTTGGTGCCAAATCAAAGCTATGAAATCTCCAAATAACTGGTCAAATTTCATTATGATTGGATAATTCTTCATGGAGATGTGACCAAAACAATACCTGAGAGCACATAATTGTGAGATGACAATATACTCGTTGCAGTGCAAAACCGAACAAGACCAATCACACCAATCGATGCCGCTTGCATTCTATTGTGTCGCATCTGGAGCGTTGTATAGCACATACAGCGGACTAGCCACACTATGCGACTGTATAGAATTAGAGCAGCATCGATTGGCTCGAGTGGTCTGGTTTTGAACTGCAACGAGTATATTCGAAAATTACACAAAGTCTCCATTTACTATTTTCAACGAACATGTACTTATTAAGCATCTTGAATCCATATCGATAATGAAAATTGACGCTTAGAATTGTCTAATAATTCATGCTATGGACTGATTATATGAAATTTCTAATATTTATGTTATTTCCCCTTATATATAACTAACATACACAGGTCATTAAAGACTATTAATGGAAATATTTTAATTTTTGTTCAATCCTGAACAATACGTTCAGGATTGACAAAAAGTTCATTTAATCAACTGAATGTATGGCATATAGAATATTTCTGAATCTTCTTGGAATTTCTGATGAAAATACGTATCCAGTACAATATTGCCCACATTTGAGTTTGTAATTCTGGTGAAATGTAAGAAGGGTTCAGTCTCACCATCGGTGGATTAATGCGGGTTTTTTAATTTAAAATGAAAACACTTTGACTCAAAATAAAATTGGATTTGATTTAAAAATAATTCTGGCTGATTTTATTGATAAAATTTCATCTCTATTTTTATTTATATATATATATATATATATATATATATATATATATATATATATATATATATATATATATATATATATATATATATATGTTTGTGTATAATTAGGAAACAAGGGTTAGTTGTTGTTTTTAATCAATATTTATTATGTTCATAAAATTGCTGCTCTTAACTGCAGTTTGTCTTTTTCGCCAAAAATGGCTGCTAAATCAGCTCTTCACCTTCTTCCGTTTGCTGAAAAAAACCCAAAAAATTTGAATTTTGACCATATAGTTATAGAAAATTAGCATACCTTGTAACGTACCGATTACTGCACCACAAAGTTGAAGCATACATAGCTCGATAAAAATCTCCTCCGCGAGTCCATTTTGCAGTTTTCGAGTTACAAAATGGTGCGAAGGTGACAAACACATGCACGAAGCATCAAACCGTTTTGAAAAGATTTTGTTTCAAATCAAATGAAAATATTGTTGATTCAAATATATATATTTTTAAATCAACGCTGAGTGTTATTAAAAAACAAATATTTTTTTTGTAATTAAACCAAAATTATAAATTTGATTCAAAGCCCTCCTGATTCTAATATGCTCTTTTTTTCTGCGTGCATACACAGGAAAAAATCCTTTAGTAAAAACTACCATTTCACCCGACTATGCCTATCTTTAAAACCACCATGAAATTTCAGTCAAATTTACCACGTTTATAGTAAAACCTTCAACGGTTGTGGTATATTTGAGAGACCTCATATTAATATCAACCGCACCATGGTTGATCTAATCGCAGGCATGGTAAAATCAACCGCATATATAGTCAGCTGAAAATTGTTGGTGATTGCGCTTAATTTAACCCTCGAAATGGTAGTTTCTACTGCGACTTTTTTTTGCGTGTACGTATAAAAATATATTATCCTCGTCGAAACGTCAAAAACAAAAACATGTTTACTAGAAAGGCAAGTCAGGAAAGTTCGTCGTTCGGCGAGATGGACCGTAATCGGTCTTAGCTGTCTGAAAACAGACACTACAAAGAAAAAAAAAAAAAGTTCGTCGTTTGGATCGCTTGGACCACGAAGAGAGTTTCTTCCGAACAATGCAATAGGTATAATATAATACACATTACTACACATTTAATCTTTTTATTTTATTGCAGCTTAGCGTTACCCGAAAAAAAAAACACAACATACCGAACGTATTGTTGTAGATGGGCTGGTGTTTTTCTAGTGCGTTCTCCCCGGCGAATTGAATGAAATTCCTGTGCACCTTTTGATGCTTCACCGGCTCCAGTTTGTTGGCCTGCAGGCTTCAAACAGTTGGATAGTTTCTTAGTTTGCGAGACGTAACGCTTAACCCTTTATAAGGCAGTGGCAACTATGTTGCCACCAACAATTCATATTTTTTTCTCTTCAGCTACTGAATATATATCTTTGATTTTTTGTCGATAACCAACTCAGGATACCAAGAGGTTATATTTTTTTTTTGAATAGTGTTTGAAAAGAAATCCAAGTTTTAAAGCTTTTTATTCTCGAGAAAACTGTAATTTTCAAGCAGTGGCCAAAGCTTAGCTAAAATGGCCATTAAAAATGGCATTTTGGAAAATGTTTTAAATTAGATGGACAATTTCAGATCTTCTGAGTCAAGTTCTGCAGTTCTATTCATATGTCTACTGGTAGAATCGCTTTTTCATTTGATGCAGCATTTCCGGCATATTGCAACTGATGTTTTTCGGCTCCACGGGTAGCGGCAACTATATTGCCACCTACCTTTTGCGGCTTAACGGGCAGTGGCAACTATATTGCCACCAACGTTTTCAATTTTTTGGCTTCACGGGCAGTGGCAACTATATTGCCACCAATGTTTTTCGACCTAACGGGCAGTGGCAACTATATTGCCACCAATTTTTTTCGACTTAACGGGCAGTGGCAACTAAATTGCCACCAATGTTTTTCGACTTAACGGGCAGTGGCAACTATATTGCCACCTACAATTTTGCATATTTTTTTAAAAGAAAAATATTCGTATTCACTAATCACCGTAAGCATTGTGTTCCATAATAGTATGTGCTAATTCCTTGCTTGGTTGTCACGGCCTTATAAAGGGTTAACAATATGACCATCGGCATCGTTAAGCACCAGGGTCCCATTGTTCTCTTAAACAACCGTGTGTCTATTGGGAGAAAATCGCGACTGTCCTTTGCTACGTTTCTGTCGGACAATCACAATATCTCCTGGCTTCACGCGGCATTTTCGTGCACTGCGACGGGAATCTTCCCTACGCTTCCCCTCCAATTTTGCATGTCGGTCTCTGTCGTCAAGAAGATCGTCGTCAATGATAGTTCGCTGGTGCTCAATCAACGGCAACCCACATTTAATTTTTCTTCCCAGCATAACCTCTGGCGGTAATTTAATTATGCTATGCATTCCAGCGTTGTGTACGTGTACTGCTTCACGAAGCTCATCAACGTAGTTTGTCTTATTGGTAGCGGCTGCAGTCATTGCTTTGTTCACATCCTTCATATAACTTTCCACCATTCCATTTTGTTGGGGGAATAGTGGAGAAGAAAAAATTGTTGATATTCCTCGTTGACTGCAGTATTCCTTGTAGTCCGTGGCATTGAATGGGGGCCCATTGTCAGATTTGATGCTCTTTGGATAGCCTTCCTTTTCGAATATCTCATCGAGAACTTTCTTGACGCATTCGAAACTGGTAGACTTCACAGATCGAGCAATAAGGAATCTTGATCTGTAGTCGACGATAAGAAGAATAGAAATTCCGTTGAATATCACATATGGCCCGTTAAAATCGAGAGCTATGCATTCCCATACCACTCTTGGAGTGGGAATCCTTTGCATGGGGGTAGGCTTTTCAGGTTTGTCATTCGTCACACATGTTTCACACGAATCAACTCATTGTTAAACTCTGCTTGCCATCCTTGGCCACCAAACACGCTGCCTGATTATACTCTTCATCTTGGCGACAGATGGATTTCCTTCATGTGCTACTCTTAGCGCTTCCTTCTGAAGTACTGTTGGAATTACAGCACAGCCTGTTTTTGTTATCATACCATCGCGGATTGATAAATCGTCCTTCACGTTTTTGTAGCATGCCTCGACACTTGACCATATTCCTGTTTCTAGAGCCTTCATGACGAGTTGAAGCGCCACGTCATTGGATGTTGCAGACACGATCTCTTCTTCAGGAAGTACTTGCACTGAGTTCGCGACAAGTGCTGCGACTTCCCATGGACTGATGTCATCTTTGAAAGGCTCGTCCACGCCATCATAAAGCCTAGATGATGGATCAGCAATGTTGTCTCTTCCGCGTACGTACTCTACATCATACATATACGGGTTCAGCCTGAGAGCCCAGCCATCTGCACGAGTTAAAGCCCGTTTTGAGTCCTCTCGCGATCTGTTGAGAATAAAAGCTACTCCCTGAACGTCTGTGCGTAGTGTGAATTGTCTGCCAAGGAGGAAATATGAAAAGTGCTCGACGCCCCATACTGCGCCTAGCGCTTCCCGTTGGTTTTGAGCATACTTTCGTTCGGTAACCGTAAGAGCTTTGGACGCAAAACTAATTATCCTCGGATTGTGATTCTTGCTTTCCTGTACAAGTACAGCTCCTAGTGCGTTGGGGGAGGAGTCCGTGTATAAGATGGTTTTGTCGCTATCCGAGAAAAAATCAAGGGCGGTTGTACAATGTAGTATGCGTTATTTTATCTGTGCGAAAGCCTCTCTGGTCCGGTCCCCAGGTCCGTTCTTGTTTTCGTTGTAATTTCCCACAGTGGTTGAGATACATCTGCGACATTCCGAATGTAAGGGCTAATAAAAGACGCTTATCCTAAAACGCTCCTTAGTTCGGATATTGTAGCTGGCTCACGAAAGCTACGCATGCTTCTAATCTTTTCTTCGTTGATGTGGAAACCGTCGCTGTCTAATTCGTGGCCAAGAAACTTCAATCCATCTTTGTCGTATTTGCATTTGGCAGCATTGATAGTTAAATTATTTGCTCGCAAAATTTGCAGCACTTTACTAACTGTTTTCCTTAGCTCCTCCAAAGTTTCCGCAAAAATTAGTATATCATCTATATAGACGATCATGTTGTCTATGCCGGCGAATAAGCGGACCATTTCTCGCTGAAATATTTCAGGAGCGCAATTTACACCGAACATCAGCCGCGTGATGCGGTACATTCCACTTTCCGTAAAGAAAGTTGTGAGTTCTCGCGACTCCTCGCACAGTTCTAGATGATAGAATGCGTTGCTTAAATCCAACTTTGAAAAGAACTTCAACCCGTGGAGTTTAACCCGCATGTCATCAATCAAAGGAAGGCGGAAATACTCTCTATCCGCCTTATTTGGCGCTCGCATGTTGACTACGAGGTGAAAATCCGACTTGCCCTTCGCTACTGCCGACATGCCACTTATCCAGCTGGGGGCGGACGTGATCTTTTCAATTATTCCGCGGTTTTCCATGTCTTGCAACCGTTGTCGTGCTGCCTCCCTAAACGCAGCCGGAACGTTGTAATATGCGTTTTTGGTGGGAGCAACCGCGTTGTTAACGCTAAATTTCACTTTGATCCCAGGCATTTTGGGAAGATAGTGTCATCAAGCATTTCAAAACTGTTCACACTCTTTCCCAGTTGTAGTAGTTTTAAATCGTTTGCTGTGGAGCGACCCAAGAGTGATCGTACTCCGTCTGAGACAACGTGAAATTCTGCTAGCACTGAAGGTTTTGTTGTTCCTAATACCTCAACCTTCGCCTTGAATGTGCATTTCATTGACATTGGTTTTGTAGAAGCGTAAGCGTGCAAATCATTTTGGGATCGCTGGAGGGCTGATAGTTTCGCTTGACCAGATTGCAATTCGCGTTCTAGGTACGTCCAATCCTTGCCACCGATAACATTGACGTCGGCACCAGAATCTATAAAAAAGCGTATGGGGCTGCTTGATCCGATACTGCAGTCGACCAACGCGTCATCCAGAGTGAGAGCATTGATACTCTATAGTAAAAAGGATTAATGGAATTCGAGATAGGGTGTGTGATTAACAGAATTATTTGTGCGTTCCGTTTATTAAATTGCATTTTATTTTAGAAATGGAAAAAGAAAACAATAAACAAGAGTTCCAATTACTTTTGCTTTACCTGTTTCACGTCCACATGAGTTTCTTCATTGGAAGATTCGGCGTCCGAGTATCTTGCGTTTTGCTGTACCATCCTAAGCCGTCCTACTTGACAGGTAACTGCAAAATGTCCACGCTGGCCACAAGTGTTACATCTTCTGGAGAGAGCAGGGCACTGCGGATTCCGGTGGACAGCGCTTGCGACGATCTTGTAATTGTTGGTATGGGTGGTTATCTCTCATTTGACGTCTGAAGCTATTTCCACCATCTATTGCGTTTGTACGCCGTTCTTGTGCTTGAGTGTAGTCGGGATTCATACGCCGTTGTTTTGTTGGGGGATGACTGTACAACTGGCGAGGATTAACTCTCTTTGAACCATGTCCATTGCTTTGAGAAACTTTGTAAACGTTGGTGTCAACTGATTGTTCTGCTGTCTCCGCATCGTATGCTTCATCGCGAGTGGCTGACTGCACAATGCAATTGGTGTCATATGCATAGATACGAGCCGCCTTTACCAACTCTTTGTTCCGCAATTCATCTAGTAATTGAGCTTGTACGAACTTGTTCTGATCACCGACGCTATAGCCACAAAGTTTAACGTTCCTCACTAGACGAGCGTGAAAAGCAACAGTGGATTCGCCTTTCTCTTGCTTCATCCGCAAGAACGCTTGGTGCTCGGCGGCGGTATCCGTCATTGAGCGCAAGTGGTTTTCTTTTTTTTTGGGACTAACCGTTTGGTCATTCGTCCCATAACAAGTAGCTTTCGATGTTCCGTACGAAACATGTATAGCAGTTTGTATCCGTTAGACTCGGTCGCAAATTAGCAGCCTTGACAATCGCTTGTAACTCCTGACCAAGGGAAAGATACAATAACTTTGACCTGTACACGGGATTGTTCACATTGTTCAGGGACACCGGAACCTCAAAGTTTTCGATAAACTCATACCATGCGGCCCACATTTTATTGGGAAAGGACTTGATATGTTCGGGACGAACGTTTGAATATGAACATTGCGGCTTAGGAGATTCATGGCTGAAATCCCAACTTTTTTCAGTTTCTCGATTCATCGGTTGCGGGGTGATATTGTGGTTAGATTCCTGTTCGACTTCTTCATCGTTAGGGTGGGTAACACCTGCTGCCCGAATGTATTTTCCGTTGTTTTCCATTCTTTCCACTTTTATTTCGAATTGTGCTGCCTATTGTCGAATTTTACAGCCTGCAAATATTAATGACCAATAATCAAATTGCATTAGAATAGAGTAATAAGTACTGCTGAATTAAAAAGAAACCAAAAATGTTCTTGAAGTATGTGCAATTCATCTGCATAATGATGAATGATAGAACGTTTTTATAATTTTGCCAATTTATAATGCGTTTGTAGAATGATATATTCTGCCGAGGGAGATTATTTGCATTGCTTAGAGGTTGATTGATGCATATATTTACTGATGCATTTTGCGCGGCTGTGAATCTTTTATGCTAGTGTTAGCGCGTGGCAAGAATTAGAAAACATGTGGCTGATGCTTTTTATTTTTGAGTAAAGCGTATTGCTGCGGTTTAACAATTGCTATGCTATTATGCGTGCGTTACAGCGTGCCAGCAAAACCGGCTGCTGAGGCAGGTGAATCCATCCAGCAGGGCACTTTTCACAAAATAAAAAAAAAATGTTTTTTGTGGTGTACCAACAGCGTACCATAGCGTACCTCCGAGGATTTTGAACGTACCTGTCAAATTCCTTGTTGTTAGGTGCCCTGCTGAATAGACGGTCGATTTTGTGAAATTCTTCGTAAAACGATATTAAAAAAAACGCCAAAGTGATGTACCAATAGCGTACCTACCGAATCTGATGTTTGATTTAAACGTACCTCGAAAATTTCCATACTTATATAGAACTTAAAAAAATATATTATATGTAAAATCTGACCTCGGATTCAGATTTCTCAGAGAATTCTAGCCCAAAATGACCTAAAGAACGTACAACTTAAGAACATTCTACGCTGCTTTATAGTCAAAAATGTATTTTATGTAATACGTTTAGAGAAACACCTTTGAATGGATACTTCACGCTAAGCACTGTGTATACCCCTGAGTGTAGATAACAAGCAAACATGATAAGGATCATTTTAAAGCATGTTTTTTACCCTTCTTACATCAATAGAAGGGTATTAAGATCCCTCGAAAACTCGACTTTTTCATCCGAGGCCCACGGGGCCGAGTGTCATATACCATTCGACTCAGCTCGACGAACTGAGCACATGTCTGTGTGGTATGTATGGTGTGTGTGTGTGTATGTAGTGTGTGTGCGTTGACAAATAATGTCACATCGGTTTCTCAGCCATCTGTGAACTGATTTCAGTTCTGTTGACGGCAAATGGAAGTTACAACATTCCCATAGAACGCTATTGATTTTTGTTCATTCGGACATTTCGTTACGAAGATATGAACGAAACAGTACTTGAAGGCCTATTATAATAGTAATCAAACAGTTTAGTCTCCGATTACATACTGAGCTATGTTGGCTACCGATTTCAGTTTTGTTGGTGCTAAATCAAAGCTATGAAATCTCCAAATATAACTTGCCAAAATTTTGCCCATTATTATTGGATAATCCTCGAAAGACTCGACTTTTTATCCGAGGCCCACAGGGCCGAATGTCATATACCATTCGACTCAGCTCGACGAACTGAGCACATGTCTGTGTGTGTGTGTGTGTGTGTAGTGTGTGTGTGTGTGTGGTGTGTGTGTGTGTGTGTGTGTGTGTGTGTTACAAATAATGTCACATCGGTTTCTCAGCCATCTGTGAACCGATTTCAGTTCTGTTGACGGCAAATGGAAGCTACAACATTCGCATAGAATGCTTTTGATTTTATGTTCGTTCGGACATTTCGTTACGAAGATATGAACGAAACAGTTGCCTGAAGGCCTATTATAATAGTAATCAAACAGTTTAGTCTCCGATTACATACTGAGCGATTTGTGTACCGATTTTAGTTTTGTTGATGCCAAATTTAAGCTATGAAATCTCCACATAACTGGTCAAAATTTCATCATGATTGGATAATCCTTCATGGAGATATGAACAATACCTGAGAGCACATAATTGTGAGATGAAAATATACTCGTTGCAGTGCAAAACCGAACAAGACAAATCAGACCAATCGATGCCGCTTGCATTCTATTGTGTCGCATCTGTTGCGTTGTACTAGCACATACAGCGGACTAGCCACACTATGCGACTGTATAGAATTAGCAGCAGCATCGATTGGCTCGAGTGGTCTGGGTTTTGAACTGCAACGAGCATATTCGAAGTACACAAAGTCTCCATTTACTATTTTCCAACGAATATGTACTTATTAAGCATCTTGAATCCATATCGATAATCAAAATTGAAGCTCAGGGATTGAAGCTTTGTTAACTTGCTCAAATTAAAGTTATAAAATCTTCAAATAACTGTTCAAAATTTTATTATGATAACTTCCCGTTTTTGACCCTTCTCACATCAATAGAAGGGTATTAAGATCAACTTGAAAACTCGACTTTTTATCCGAGGCCCACAGGGCCGATTGTCATATACTATTCGACTCAGCTCGACGAACTGAGCACATGTCGTGTGTATGTGTATGTGTGTGTGTGTGTGTGTGTGTTTGTGTGTGTATGTGTGTGTGAGTGCGTTACAAATAATGTCACATCGGTTTCTCAGCCATCTGTGAACTGATTTTAGTTCTGTTGACGGCAAATGGAAGCTTACAACATTCCAATAGAACGCTATTGATTTTTTGTTCATTCGGACATTTCTTTACGAAGATATGAACGAAACAGTACTTGACAGGCTATTATTATAGTAATCAAACAGTTTAGTCTCGGATTACATACTGAGCTATTTTTGTACCGATTTTAGTTTTGTTGGTGCCAAATCAAAGCTATGAAATCTCCACATAACTGGTCAAAATTTCATTATGATTGGATAATCCTCGAAGAGCTCGACTTTTTATCCGAGGCCCACAGGGCCAAATGTCATATACCATTCGACTCAGCTTGACGAACTGAGCACATGTCTGTATGTATGTGTGTGTGTGTGTGTGTGTGTGTGTGTGTGTGTGTATGTGTGTGTGTGTGGGTGTGTGTGTGTGTTACTGTGTGTGTGTGTGTTACTGTGTGTGTGTGTTACTGTGTATGTGTGTGTGTGTGTGTGTGTGTGTGTGTGTGTGTGTGAGTGTGTGGGTGTGTGTGTGTGTGTGTGTGTGTGTGTGTGTGTGTGTGTGTTACAAATAATGTCACATCGGTTTCTCAGTCATCTGTGAACCGATTTCAGTTCTGTTGACGGCAAAAGGAAGCTACAACATTCCAATAGAACGCTATTGATTTTATGTTCGTTCGGACATTTCGTTACGAAGATATGAACGAAACAGTACTTGAAGGCCTATTATAATAGTAATCAAACAGTTCAGTCTCCGATTACATACTGAGCGATTTGTGTACCGATTTTTAGTTTTGTTGGTGCACAAATCAAAAAGCTATGATATCTCCAAATAACTGGTCAAAATTTCATTATGATTGGATAATCCTTCATGGAGAATATGACACAAATATCCTGAGAGCACATAATTGTGAGATGAAAATATACTCGTTGCGGTGCAAAACCAAACAAGACCAATCAGACCAATCGATGCCGCTTGCATTCCATGTGTGTCGCATCTGGTGCGTTGTATAGCACATACAGCGGACTAGCCACACTATGCGACTGTATAAATTAGAGCAGCATCGATTGGCTCGAGTGGTCTGGTTTTGAACTGCAACGAGTATATTCGAAAATTACACAAAGTCTCCAATTACTATTTTCAACGAATATGTACTTATTAAGCATCTTGAATCCATATCGATAATCAAAATTGAAGCTCAGGATTGCAGCTTTGTTATGCCAAATTAAAGTTATAAACTCTCCAAATAACTGTTCAAAATTTCATTATGATAACTTCCCTTTTTTACCCTTCTTACATCAATAGAAGGGTATTAAGATCGCTTGCAAACTCGACTTTTTATCCGAGACCCATTTTCATAAATACGTAGGTACGTGAGAATTTTGTGCCCTGCTGAGGATTTTATTTTCTCAAACTATTCTCAGAAGATCCATAAACAAGTTGTATGGGTAAAGATTGAACGTACCTCAAGGCAAATGAACTTTATTTAGAAGACATGGGTGATTTTCTTAGGAGGATTTTTTTTCTGATTATTTTCATAAATACGTAGGTACGTGAGAATTTTGTGCCCTGCTGAGGATTTTTTCTTCTCAAACTATTTTCAGAAGATCCAATAACAAGTTGTATGGGTAAAGATTGAACGTACCTCAAGGCAAATGAACTTTATTTAGAAGGCATGGGGGATTTTCTTAGGAGGATTTATTTTTTTCTGATTATTTTTATAAATACGTAGGTACGTGAGAATTTTGTGCCCTGCTGAGGATTTCATCTTCTCAAACTATTCTCAGAAGATCCAATAACAAGTTGTATGGGTAAATATTGAACGTACCTCGAGGCAAATTAACTTTATTTAGAAGACATGGGGGATTTTCTCAGGAGGATTTATTTTTTCTGATTATTTTCATAAATACGTAGGTACGTGAGAATTTTGTGCTCTGCTGAGGATTTTATTTTCTCAAACTATTCTTAGAAGATCCAATAACAAGTTGTATGGGTAAAGATTGAACGTACCTCAAGGCAAATTAACTTTATTTAGAAGACATGGGGGATTTTCTTAGGAGGATTTATTTTTTTCTGATTATTTTCATAAATACGTAGGTACTTGAGAATTTTGTGCCCTGCTGAGGATTTTATTTTCTCAAATTATTTTCAGAAGATCCATAAACAAGTTGTATGGGTAAAGATTGAACGTACCACAAGGCAAATGAACTTTATTTAGAAGACATGGGTGATTTTCTTAGGAGGATTTATTTTTTTCTGATTATTTTCATAAATACGTAGGTACGTGAGAATTTTGTGCCCTGCTGTGGATTTTATTTTCTCAAATTATTTTCAGAAGATCCATAAACAAGTTGTATGGGTAAAGATTGAACGTACCTCAAGGCAAATGAACTTTATTTAAAAGACATGGGGGATTTTCTTAGGAGGATTTATTTTTTTCTGATATTTACAGCAATTTCACAATGGCGACGTGTTTAGGTATCGCAGATGAAGAATAAAAGGCAAACTCGGCCTCTACAAAGCACACGTGGCTCGGTTGAAAATGTTAATATTCAAACTTTTTGACTTTCGGGACACATTCCCGGGTTTCGGCACCAAAAAATGTTGCGAATATTGCCGGATCTGGCCGACTCGACGACGACGATGATGACGATTGATGCAAAGATGGCTCGGAAAGGTTCGGATCGCGAGAAGAATACGCCGTTTGACTTAGTTGGTAGGTAACCAGGGATGCCAGATATTTTTTTCAAATGTCTGTGATAAAAATTTCAAGTGTGTGTGTGTTTGGTCTGTGTGTGTGTGTGTGTGTGTGTGTGTGTGTGTGTGTGTGTGTGTGTGTGTGTGTGTGTGTGTGTGTGTGTGTGTGTGCGTGTGTGTGTGTTACAAATAATGTCACATCGGTTTCTCAGCCATCTGTGAACCGATTTCAGTTCTGTTGACGGCAAATGGAAGCTACAACATTCCAATAGAACGCTTTTGATTTTATGTTCGTTCGGACATTTCGTTACGAAGATATGAACGAAACAGTACTTGAAGGCCTATTATAATAGTAATCAAACAGTTCAGTCTCCGATTACATACTGAGCGATTTGTGTACCGATTTTAGTTTTGTTGGTGCTAAATCAAAGCTATAATATCTCCAAATAACTGGTCAAAATTTCATCATGATTGGATAATCCTTCATGGAGATATGAACAATACCTGAGAGCACATAATTGTGAGATGAAAATATACTCGTTGCAGTGCAAAACCAAACAAGACCAATCAGACCAATCGATGCCGCTTGCATTCTATTGTGTCGCATCTGGTGCGTTGTATAGCACATACAGCGGACTAGCCACACTATGCGACTGTATAGAATTAGAGCAGCATCGATTGGCTCGAGTGGTCTGGTTTTGAACTGCAACGAGTATATTCGAAAATTACACAAAGTCTCCATTTACTATTTTCAACGAATATGTACTTATTAAGCATCTTGAATCCATATCGATAATCAAAATTGAAGCTCAGGATTGAAGCTTTGTTATGCCAAATAAAAGTTATAAACTCTTCAAATAACTGTTCAAAATTTCATTATGATAACTTCCCATTTTTACCCTTCTTACATCAATAGAAGGGTATTAAGATCGCTTGCAAACTCGACTTTTTATCCGAGACCCATTTTCATAAATACGTAGGTACGTGAGAATTTTGTGCCCTGCTGAGGATTTTTTCTTCTCAAACTATTTTCAGAAGATCCAATAACAAGTTGTATGGGTAAAAATTGAACGTACCTCAAGGCAAATTAACTTTATTTAGAAGACATGGGGGATTTTCTTAGGAGGATTTATTTTTTTCTGATTATTTTCATAAATACGTAGGTACTTGAGAATTTTGTGCCCTGCTGAGGATTTTATTTTCTCAAATTATTTTCAGAAGATCCATAAACAAGTTGTATGGGTAAAGATTGAACGTACCACAAGGCAAATGAACTTTATTTAGAAGACATGGGTGATTTTCTTAGGAGGATTTATTTTTTTCTGATTATTTTCACGTGGTTCGGTTGAAAATGTTAATATTCAAACTTCTTGACTTTCGGGACACATTCCCGGGTTTCGGCACCAAAAAATGTTGCGAATATTGCCGGATATGGCCGACTCGACGACGACGATGATGACGATTGATGCAAAGATGGCTCGGAAAGGTTAGGATCGCGAGAAGAATACGCCGTTTGACTTTGGTAGTTGGTAGGTAACCAGGGATGCCAGAAATTTTTTTTCAAATGTCTGTGATAAAAATTTCAAATATCTGGGAATTTCTATAAAAGTCTGTAATTTTTATTTAGAAAATTAGACTTCTTTCAACGAAAAGACGTAATAAGAGTGCGAGTTATGTCGTTATCGCTATTGGTGTGATTATGAAAACATGTCTGCATATATTTCTTGGATTGTATGCAACCTTACACTATTGTTTCATATTTTTAAAGTGACACTGAAGCTTGAAGCATTCGCATATATGACACAATTTTCTATAGTTTTTTTTTCCCTGTAACACTCTTTCCAGTTTTGTATTTTAAAATCAAAACTTCTGCAAAACTTTGAGAAGGCGCTCTTCAGAATTTCTTAGAAAATCTTCTTAAGTTGCTAGAAGTTTCTTCCTGAACTTCTGAGAAGTTCTTTTCTGAACTGCCGAAATAATCTCTCCTGAACTTCAGAGAGTATTGTCCTGAATTTCTGGGAAGTTTGTTCCCTTTCTGAGAAATTCCTGCTTGAACTACTAGAAAGATCCCCCTATACTTCTGGAAAGTTTCTTCCTGATTTTATCAAAAGAATCTACCATAACTTTATAGATTTTGAGAACTTCGAGCAGTTCTCATTCTGAAATGCTGGAATGTTTGATTCAGAACTTTAGAGAGGCTCTCTGGCACTCCTTGTGTTGGGGGGTAAGGGTCACACACCGGGAAAGTTTGCTGGGACGTTTGCTGGCTTGCCAATGTAGGGGTGGCGGATAAATGTTCCGATAATAAAGTATGTTTAAAAGGAACGCTTTCTTTCTGGGGAGCTCCCAACACAAAACAACTTTCCCTTTCACTGGTTGTCTACGTTGTGTATTCAATGCATTGAAGGCATGCTGAACAAAGGATGTCGATATTAGAATAAGTCTAATTGTTACATATGGAACTCATGAGAAACGAAAAGTGGATGAAATATTTCGCTTCTACAGCGACGATTCGATTTTAGATCTATCATTACCGGCCACTTTTTTGGAAACATATTTCAAAAATAAACTCATAATAACAATTCAATTCAACTTAATATTTCTTCCCTAAAAGCTACAATACAAAGTCTAATTATTCTGACGCACACTCTAATGGGCAAATCTTGTTTATGGCTCGCTTGAAGACTCCAGTGGGCGTTCGAAGGGTTGCTACTCGTGAGACGCCATCGGGTCCTGGGTGTAATTCGATGACGCGAGCCAGCGGCCAGCGCGCGGGAGGAAGGTATTCGTCCTTGATAATTACGACATCTCCAATGTTGATTGCATAGCGTTTCGGGTTGGTACGGTACAGCAGATTCAACTCCTTCAAATATTCATTGCGCCAGCGATGCCAGAAGTTTTGCGCATATTTCTGAAGTTTCTGATACTGACTGAGACGGTTAAACGGTATATCTCGGACATCAGTTTCAGGAAGTGGACGGATCATGTTCTTCACCAGGAAGTGCGCAGGGGTAAGCGCAGAATAATCGTTGGGATCGCTAGAAAGTGGTAGCAGGGGTCGGGAATTCAAACACCCTTCGATCTTGATCAGCACAGTGGTGAGTTCTTCGAAAGACAATTGAGACGAACCAAGTTGACGCACCAGGTGGGTCTTGACTACCTTCACAGCTGCTTCCCAGAGTCCACCGAAGTTGGGAGCTCGGGGAGGAATCAGGTGCCATTGAATTCCGTCTTGAGCTAGGTGCTTAGAAATCTTGTCGTTGTCTGGTCCGAGTTGAAGCATAGCGTATAGTTCGTGCAAAGCATTCTTTGCACCGATGAAGTTTGTGCCGTTGTCGGAGTACAAATGCTGCGGCTTGTTCCTTCTCCATACGAAGCGTTCTAGGGCCATCAAAAATGCGGCCGTGCTGAGGTCACTCACCAGTTCTAGATGAACAGCTTTCGTACTCAAGCACACGAAAACGCAGATGTATGATTTGCGGGAGGCGGCTTTACGATGGGTCGGCTTGAGCAAGATGGGTCCACAATAATCAACGCCTGTACAGACGAAAGCTTCGTTGGCGGTCACTCTAGCGACTGGAAGTTGGCCAATCGGTTGCTGTATGGGTTGCGGGTTCGATCTGCTGTACTCATAGCACTTTCGAATAGCACTTCGTACAGCCTTTCGTCCATTCACTGGCCAAAATTCATCGCGGACGACAGCGAGAGTTAGCGTAATTCCACCATGTACAAGCTTGCGATGATGGTACTTCAAAAGAAGTTGAGTAAACGGATGAAATCCAGGTAGAACGATTTGATGTTTAACGTCATATGGTGCGTCCGATAGGCGCAACCGGCCACCAACACGGATCAAACCATTGCTGTCGATGAATGGGCTTAGAAGACGTATAGTGGATTTAGTCGACACCAATTGGCTTTTCTTCAACCGCTGCAAATCGTCGGGAAACGCTTCGGCCTGTACCAAGTGCACCAGGGCTAACTTGGCATTTTGTAGCTCAGTGACGGACAAGATGTTACTGACGTTACGATGTTCCTTAGTTCTGCGGGCATTGTTGCAAAAGCGAAAGCAAAATCCGACTGCGCCAAGAAGAAGCGGATACGCTGAAAATCTGCTGAACAATGAATTTGACTGTATTTGGGTTGTCAGAATCACGTTGGAATTCGCCTCCATTTCCTCATGGGGTAACTGGTTCTCCTGTGAGGCTTGAACCGGCCACCGTGTTCTACCCTCCTGCAACCAGTGAGGTCCGTACTTCCACAAGTTGCTTGCTACTAATTCTTCAGCTGACATTCCGCGAGAAACGAAATCTGCGGGATTATCCTTTCCAGCTACGTGGAGCCATTCCGAGCCGTGAGTAATGAATTGAATTTCGGAAATGCGGTTTGCGACAAAAGTTTTCCAGGATCGTGGATGTGATTTCATCCATTGCAATACCACTGTAGAATCCGACCAAAACACTACGTCAGAGAAGTTCATGTCCAAAGCCTTGGAAATTCTTTCATAAAGTCGGGAAGCGATCAGAGCCGCACACAACTCTAGTCTGGGAATGCTGAGCGGTTTCAATGGTGCGACCTTCGACTTGGCTGTTAACAAGCTGACCTTCACACTGCCATCTAGGGCTTCGGAGCGGACGTAGATGCAGGCTCCGTATGCTGCTTTCGACGCATCTGCGAAGCAATGCAGCTCTATGCGTCGAAACTCGGGAGCAAGAGCGTATCTATCAATACGGAAGCTGGAAAGAAGCGGTAGCTGCTCAGCGAAACGAATCCATTGTCGACACATATCTGGAGGAACTTCGCTATCCCACTCCAGTGCCAGCAGCCACAGATGCTGCATGAAAATTTTTGCTCGGACAACTACTGGAGAAATGATACCGAGCGGGTCGAAAAGTTGAGCAATAGCCGAAAGAATACTGCGCTTCGTAGGCGTTTGATTGCTGACGATGATAGACGTATCGAATTTGAATACGTCCGCCTCAGGTTCCCAACTGATACCAAGGGTTTTGATGGTTTCATCACGTCCGAATTTAACTGACGATTGAGTGCCAAGAAGTTCCGGAGGGAGACCGGCCAAGACCGGCAGGGAGTTCGAACACCACTTCCGCAAATGAAAACCGCCCTTTTGTAGAAGCTCCGTCAACTCCGTGCGCAATTGGATTGCTCCTTCAATTGTGTTGTCACCGCTAATAAAGTCGTCCACGTACACATTCTTTCTTAGGGCTTTGCTTGCTTTCGGGTAATCGTTGCCATGATCCTCGGCTAACTGCAGCAGCGTTCTTGTAGCGAGAAACGAAGACGGGGCGAGTCCATAGGTAACGGTGCATAGCTCATAAACCTGAACTGGTCCGCTACTGTTGGGGGGCCATAGAATCTTCTGCAACGATCGATCTTTACGATGCATCAACACCTGCCGATACATCTTCTCCGCATCTGCCACTACTGCTATCATGACCATCCTAAAACGTAGATGAATGTCCAGAATTTCATCCTGAACAACTGGTCCGACTAGCAACGCATCGTTGAGAGAGTGTCCGGTGCTAGTTTTTGCGGAGCCGTCGAACACAACTCGAACCTTGGTCGTCGTGCTCGATTGCTTCAACACGGGATGGTGCGGAAGATAGCAGCTGATTGATCCATCATCTTCGTCAAGGGCAGCGGGCACCATATGGCCGAGACTGATATACTCTTCCATGAACGCGTGATACTGTGAGCTCAGGTTGCTATCCTTCTGTAGTCTTTTATCCAACCAATTAAGACGCCGCATTGCGTTGGCCTTAGATTCGCCAATCATCTGATCACATGCGGGGTGTTTTGGCATTCGAACGACATATCGTCCGGCGGGATCACGGGATACGGTTTTCTGGTAGAAATCTTCGCAGTTATGCTCGTCGACGGAGTATTTTGAGCCACTAACTTCTTCGATCTGCCAAAATCGTTGCAGTAGTTCATCGACCGGCACAACTGTCGCCACATGACAAGTTGCTGTCGGCTGTCGGGAATACTCATTGGACTCTTCAACCTTTCCAGATGCAATCCATCCAAACACAGTTTCAACAAACAGAAGGTTCGGTAAACGGAACCGGCCGTTTTGCAAAAATGAGTAGAAGTGAGCAGCACCAATTATCATGTCCACCCTACGAGGGATACCAAAGTTGGGATCGGCTAGAATTAGATCGTCGGGAAGCTTCAATTCAGACGCGTGGATTGTTATGGATGGGGTGTCGCTAGTCACTCTCCGTAATACCAGGAAATCAAGCACTTCCCGGAAATCGGATACGCGCGATCGAACCTCGGCAGAAACTTCATGCTTGGCTGACGTAACAGTCCCATCTACTCCGGCGATTGGCACGTTGACAGATCTACGACTCAAGTGAAGTTGCTGACAAAGACGTTCGCTAATCGCATTCGGTTGGGATCCAGTGTCCAACAAGACACGGGCAATGTGCTCTTGGCCGTATGCATCCAGTACAATTAGAATCACCGTGGTCAGCAAAACGCTAGTTGATTGAGTTACTGCTATCGAAGAGTGTGGTTCATTGACGGAAACAGCGGAAACGGCGGTGAGTACAGTCGAAGGACCTGGATTTGAATTTTCAGATACGGTTGGTCGGCACACTGCATTTTCAACATTAGTAGATAAGTTGAGCTCATATGGGCCTGGGTGGATCATAGTGTGGTGTCGTTTCGAGCACTGCTTGCAATTGTACTTGGCTCTACATGTACGAACGAAATGATCGCTTCGAAAACAGTTATTACAAAGCTTCTTCTCTGTCACAACCTTCAGACGATTCTTCGGATCCATGCTGTTGAAGACGGGGCAATTGATCAAAGAGTGTTTCTCCTTCTCACAGGCTGGACACAGCGGAAAAGTTTTCGGCGCGGCTTCAATGGCTGCGTTGCTGCTCACACGAGGATTGCTGGGACGCTTTGTCATAGAAGACTGACTCACTGACTTCATCTGGTTGTGGTGCGGACGGTTGATCGAAATCGTCTCCAGAATGCGAGCTCGTCTTTGTAAGAACTCGATCATTTTGGTGAAGCTGGATTCATTTTCGGTGGCGATCGATTCTTCCCACGCAGCGAGAGAGGCATCATCTAGCTTGTCTTCCAATAATTCCATGAGGATGGCACTGAAGTGTTCGACGGGTTCACCAAGTTGCTCCAAGATCTTGGTGTGTCGTTGGAAATCATCCACAATCTTGTGGAGGGCTTCGACGGACTGATTCGCAATCTTTGGGTACTTCAAAAGAGCACGGATGTGCTTCTTACGCAGAAGAGCTTTGTTTGAATACCGCTGCACTAACGTGTCCCAAGCGACGACATAGTTGTTTGCAGTAATCGCAATGGACTGGACCAGATTAGCTGCTTCTCCCTTCAGTGACGATCTCAGGTAGTGGAATTTTTGAACAAACGAGATCTCCGTGGATGAGTGTATCATGGACAGGAACGTGTCGTGGAAAGTAAGCCAGTTGTTGAAGTCGCCGTCGAACTCGGGAAGAGTGATAGTTGGAAGCTTCACATTAGTCAAAGCTGGGGCACGAGGAACTTCTGCTGGTGCTGCTGGCACGACGGCTACTGCTACTGGTGGAAGTCTAGACACCAATCCTGCCTTCGATTGAAAGTATTTCTCCTCCATCTGGGCTCTGCACTGTAGACTTTTTGCTTCAAGCTCTTCACTGTCATCCAACTCTTCGCAATCGGTTTGGACTATCTCAAAAGTATCCCAGATCTTCTCGAGACGTTCCAGTCGATGGGGAATTTCTGCTTGATGTTGTTCGGGATTGTAATTCTGAAGGAACAGGATCATTCTGTTCATGGCATCGACCACATTTTTCCGCTTCTGCTCCTTTACTTTCTGCTTCTTGTCGTCCGGCATTTTCTAATGACGACTTTACAGGGGATGCTGATGGAGCTGAAATGGTCGAAAAGGACCAAGAAGCACCACAAAACCAGGCGTAAGCGTATTGGAGAGGTACTCACCTTGTACCTCTTGGAATGAGGCCTTGTATTTTTTTTCACAGCAACTACAGGATCCAAAGCTTCCTGTGTGTTCGCAAGTCGAGGTTATGCGCAACACGTGTAGCGGGATGGGAAAACTTCCAGGAAAATCCTGGTCACGGCACCAAATGTTGGGGGGTAAGGGTCACACACCGGGAAAGTTTGCTGGGACGTTTGCTGGCTTGCCAATGTAGGGGTGGCGGATAAATGTTCCGATAATAAAGTATGTTTAAAAGGAACGCTTTCTCTCTGGGGAGCTCCCAACACAAAACAACTTTCCCTTTCACTGGTTGTCTACGTTGTGTATTCAATGCATTGAAGGCATGCTGAACAAAGGATGTCGATATTAGAATAAGTCTAATTGTTACATATGGAACTCATGAGAAACGAAAAGTGGATGAAATATTTCGCTTCTACAGCGACGATTCGATTTTAGATCTA